>JAHBCN010019201.1:0-16199 GCA_019359885.1 Listronotus oregonensis
GTGTTTCAACACCGCACTGCCTCGCATAATCCATTTAAATTTAATGTTCGAATGCGGCATTAATGCGCACGGCTCGTAGTTAAAAAGAAATTCATGGTTGTTTTTTAATTATGGCACAAGAGCGCATTACGCGGCACAATGCTTAATATTGACTGTTTCAACTACCGCAACGGCTCGCGTAATCGAGCTTCGCTGTTTCAATTAATGCTCGCATAATATGACATTATACGGCATTGAGGTGCACTGTGCTCTGGTAGTTGAAAAGCACCCCATTTTCGCGGAACCACGCGAGCATCACTGGCTTCATTTACTTAGGTTTAAAAAAAGTAATTAATTTAACTGAATAATAAAATAAACCAAGAAAGAACCGTATGTTACAAGTTTATTAAAAATAAACAATTTTTGTTTACACCACAAACGTGGTCATTAGGCCTTTTGACCAATTTTATCCAAAAATTGTAACTTTTAAAAGATTAGGACAGAAAACTTTTAACTATCGAGTATATGACCAAATAGCGTAGCTTTTTTTTTTAATCAGATAGAGGTGCCCATATATGTGCCAGTGACGTAAGTAAGACACATTAGAAGATACAGTTAAGCCGAGTAAAAGTTGACTTGGGCTAATCATTCGCCATAAGGAGGGCTTAATTTAGTTTTAAGTCTTATTGCGAATTAGTTCGTTATTTAGTTCGCTAGTTCTTTGACGACTAGTAATGCAAAGCAATAGAGGGTGTTCCACGATCGAGATATTTTTTCTCTGCTCAATCATATTAGCCCTGATTTAACTACGGAATTAAAGCTTCATCATAACTAAAACATATGGATCTAGTGCTGTGAATGGGATTTTGTAAAAAGGTCAGTCTTCAGGTTTGGTTGTCTTGATGTGAGGTTATGAGTTAGTTAAATGAACTAACGCGGTGCACCACTAACCCTTAAAAGTTCACAATAACTAAGTAACACTTAGTATTAAGGTTGACCTTAACGATTAATAGCTTTGCACAAGTTACACTTATTATTTTTTTAGTTAAGTATTAAAAATTGTAATTGTAAACATTGTAAAAATTGTCTATTTTTGATGTTTGGTAAATAGAGCCGCTTTATTAGTAAAGAAAAAGAAGACAATTTGACAGAAAAATGAATTTTTGTTCCCCAGAAAGGCCAAATTCGCCTCTTATGGTGCGTACAGACCGGGCCAACGAACGCCAATGAATGGGTTCGTTCGAAGAAGTTTTGTTCAGTTTGGACGGTCCAGCGAAGGTTAACGAATGTTCGTTGGCGTTCGCTTGCAACCCGTAGAGTGTCGGTAACATTAAAAGAAAAAGAGGGAATAGGCGAATGCGGTGTGGACGGTTCAGCCAACGAACGAACGAGCTATGAATAATGAAAGCGTTTAGTTTAAATCTCCGGTGCAATCAATGCACGTGTTTTTTTTTTAATTAAAATTTTATTCTCCAAATATAAATGAAAAAAAGAGTGGTCCAATGACAACCTATTTCTATTAATAGATTTATATAGAGAAAAGCCACGTCTCTGGAATCGCGCATCCATTTTTGCGGTTTCGTGTCCAACGAACGTTTGCTCAGACAGCGAATGCAATATGGACGGATTTTCGAAGGCCAACGAACATTCGGTATCCATCGCCGAATCTCATTCGTTGGCGTTCGTTGGCCCGGTCTGTACGCACCTCAACAGATTGACAGAAAATTAAATTTTTGTTCCCCAAAAAGTTCAAATTCGTTTCTTACAGTTAATTGTTTAACAAAAATACGGTTTTTATTGCGTAATTGTTAATTATTTGTCGTGTGCATTCATAATGAGTAGCAGCAACCGAGAAAAAGAAAATACTTTTCAGTTAGGAAAAAAACTCTTTTGTTAAATATAATCCAAGATTATAAGCACATAATAGAACAGACTCCGCTTCAATATAAAAAAAATATATAGAAGTTGTCTCTTTAACATTGCAAAAATTTTTACAGACGGACTTTTTGGATAAAAATATGATAAAAAAGGCCTAAACTTCTTAACTTTTGATCTATCGGGCTAAAAATTATTAAGAAAAAGAAATTAGATTATTTTATTTTATAAATGTGAATGAAATGAATAAGGGCATAAAAGTTGAGATAGTTGTTGATTTTTTCCAAGGCTTTCTTTTAACAAAATTTATAACGGCGGTTTGCACCACTAACGGCGGTTTGCACCACAATAACTCTTAAAAGTTCATAATAACTAAGTAGCACTTATGGCCGATTGCACCAACAAGTTTTGCGACACTTAAGTTGTTCTTAAGCATTAAATGCCCCTTAAGTTTTAAATGTTTCTTGCACCAGCTGAAATTGGTCCTTAATGGTCCCTTAACTTTAAGTTTAGGATTTTCTGTACTTAATGTCATTAAGTTAATGATCCCTTAAGTAATTTGAAGTTGACATTTGACAAATATTTTGTTATTTGTTTATTTATTTTTCGTTTGTAGTTTCAAATAATTAATTTGATAAAAATAAATTATGTAGAAACGGAGTTTTTAAACAATGGTGTTTTGGATTGTGATATGTGTGTTTTGATTGCGATGTTAATTAGATTTCCAAGAAAAATGTAGAAACAGTGAATTTTTATTACTTATGGCATTTTTCAGGTTTATTTTCCTTTTTTTATTCTTTTGGACATTGCTCTGTTATTTTTAAAAGGAACCGTTTTGACGAGATGGATAATCTTACATTTTTCAAAAGATTCAAATTAACGAAGCCAACAGTGCTCAGCTTAGTTGAGCAAATCGGAGATGAACTTTAGTTTCAACATGACAAGTTTGTATTAAGCTTTTAAATTTTAAGTATTTACTTGAAAATTAGGAATATTTAAATTTGTTCACATAAAATAATAAAGTTTTTTTTTTCTAAATTATGTATTTGTGTTTATATTTCAAATTGACAATAATTGATCCCTTTCCATGGCCGTAAAGAAAGGTGCCTTTGATCTTTTTTTTCCCAAATTGTTATAAATTTTACAACAAAAAATCACAAACTAACGACTGATTTTGTATTATATTGTCTATAAAATAAAAAAATAAAAAAAAAAGTTTTAATTATTTACAAAGATTCAAGTCAGATTACTGCTATCATTCAATGACACACAAGCTAGAAAAGGAAAGAGCTAATATCAGTTAGTTCTAATTATTCGCGTTGTAAAGGCCAACAATAAAAAAGAAGAACGATGCAACATTGCCATCTTTCTAAGTACTCTTAGTTAAGTTGCAATAAAAATCTAATGGTGAAAGCGAAAACAATTTAAGTTACCCTTAATTTTAAGAGCTTCTTAATAAAGGTCTACTTAAAATACTTTTGGTGCAACCGGCCATTAGTATTAAGGTTGGCCTTAACGATTAATAGCTTTGCACAAGTTACACTTATTATTTTTTTAGTTAAGTATTAAAAATGCTTGGCCCCATTGTAAAAATTGTCCAGTTTTGATGTTTGGTAACTAGAGCCGCATTATTAGTAAAGAAAAAGAAGACAATTTGACAAAAAATTAAATTTTTGTTCCCCAAAAAGTTCAAATTCGTTTCTTATTACAGTTTATTTTTTAACAAAAATACGGTTTTTATTTGCGTAATTGTTAATTATTTGGCGCGTGCATTCATAATGAGTAGCAGCAACCGAGAAAAAGAAAATAGAAAAAGGGCTCCAACTTTTCAGTTAAGGAAAAAACTCTTTTATTTAATATAAGCCACGATTATAAGCTCATAATAGAACAGACTCCGCTTCAATTTAATAAAAAAATATATAAAAAAATATATACAAGTTGTCATAATGAGTAGCAAAACTCTTTTATTAAATATAATCCACGATTATAAGCACATAATACAAAAGACTCCCCTTCAATATGATAAAAATAAAATAACAAAAAAATATACAAGTTCTTTCCTTAACATTGCAAAAAATTTTACAGACGGACTTTTTGGATAAAAATATGAAAAAAAGGCCTAAACTTCTTAACTTTTGATATATCGGTCTATATATTATTAAGAAAAAAAATTAGATTATTTTATTTTATATATGTGACTGAAATGAATAAGGGCATAAAATTTTAGGTAGTTGTTGATTTTTTCCAAGGCTTTCTTCCAACAAATTTTTTAATAATCTGTTACACTAATAAAGGGTTCAAATTTGTACCCATAATGGTTTTTCCATTCTATCATTGTATTAAATGCTTACTTCGTATTGTCGACATGCATTTGATTTGTTTACTTGAAAACGACAAAATTAACAAACAAAAAAAAATGCAATCTTTTGGACAAAAAAAGGTTTTTTTAAATTTTTAAAAAAAAAAAAAAAAGTTTTCCACAAAATGAAATTTTTTTTTTTTAAAAAAAAAGTTCCCAAAAATTTCCAACCCTTAAAAAGGCTCTAAACAGTGCAACGAAATCTTACACTTAAGTAATATCACTTAAAGTTAAGGTTGACCTAAGTATCACTGGTGCAAACCGCTGTCAATCTGCTACACTGATAAAGGGTTAAAATTTGCACCCATAATGGTTTTTCCATTCTATTATTGTATTGAATGCTGACTTCGTATTGTCCACATGTATTTGATTTGTTTACTCGAAAACGGCAAAATTAACAAACAAAATGCACTGGACAAAAAAGTTTCTATGTAACTAAGTTTTAGTTTTAAGTGACAGTTAACCGTTAAGTTTCTGTTGTGCAAACGAAATCTTACACTTAAGTATCACTTAAAGTTAAGGTTGTCCTAAGTATCACTGGTGCAAACCGCTGTAATAGTTGGATCATCGGCAAACTAGTTTGCCTAGTTTACCTAAAAGAGCGCACTTTCCAACTAGGTCGTTCGCGAACTACCCAAGACTACCCAATAGACGGAAACTAAAACACGCACAGCGTAAAGTTGTTTTTCACTTCACTAAAATCCAGGAAGTTAAGGACTCTTTATCAGTTTTTTTAATCTAATCTAAAGTACCTATGTCGTTAAAAAAAACTCTTCAATGACCTTCAAAAATTTTGCATAACGCACTTTTTACCCTCAAATATTCTACATTTAACTTTGCTTTCATCCCTCTGGTAAAAAGAGAATGTATTGTATCGCTAAACAAATAATAGGTCTATTTTTACCAGCAAGATAAAAGTGACCAACAGAAGGTTAATAAACCAGGCCTAAGGGCCTAGCTTTTTATTGTCTCACGTTAGTTAAATACTGCATTTTCTATAAACTAATACTTTATTTTAAAGTGTAATGTGTTGTAAAAAAAAGATATAGTTGTGTTAACACTGTAAACTGTAGTAGAAACGTTATGATAATTTACTAAGTTCGTGGTTTTTATATTCCATTTGTGAGCAGGTTTTAATAGTTTTCAAAAAGGTAATGATATTTTCCAAAAATTTACCTACTATGACTATTTTTACGTAATTTTTTTAAGAAGGTTTTTCAGGTGTATTGTTTCTAAATCACACAACCTTTAATTTTGAAAAATATTCTTACGCTGATTCCCCCACTCTGTTTTTATTTTTTTTAACAATAATAAAATGTTATTGTAAGTTATTTCATTTTGTTAACTTGTAAAAAATGTTTTTTTTTCGTTCGTTAAATTTAGTTAAGCCGTTAAAAAAGTTAAATTTATATATATTTTTTAAACATAATATGGTAACTAAAACCAAAGTCGGTGCCTTTTCCCTCTGTGCAAAGACGTGCCGCGATTTATGAGCGCTCGTGACGGACGTGGGCAAATAAGGGGGTCGCGCGCATTCGGAGCGTAATCTATTTTATTTGGATGATTCTACCGGGGTTAGCGGAATAGTAAATACATAAATTGGTATAATGTAGATTTGTTTACTTACCTTGTTTTAAATTTTGGTGTTCACGAAATTATGTTGTTTATTAAATTAAATATTAAATTAAAACATATAATTTTATGGTAATAATTTAATTGAAAATGTAACATACTGACATCACATAATAACTATACTATTATAATAATACTAAAATACAATATTAACTAACCAAAACTAAACAAAATATAACAAATGCTGTTCACTGTCAAATCGCGACAAATAAAACATGAGGTAGTTTAAAGCAAAATATTACACACTTATAATCATATATAATGTACGATTTATTTATTTAATTTTTTAAATTAGTTATTTAAAGCATGTAATCTAGCAAAAGGAGGACATTTTGAGAAACTTTTATTATACTTATACTTCTATAACTGTTTCATTAATGTTTTTTTTTTTAATAAATGGTTACTTAAAAACTTGGAGGTCCTGTAAATCATTAAATAATTAAAATCGGCCATTTATGATTATGTGCTTTTTTCCCAATACTACCTCACCTTTCATTCGTTACAATTTGATGGTGTAATCTTGGAGATTTTAACACATGTCAGATTTTTTCTTCGTGTCCATATGAAAAAGCAGTTGCACAAATGATGACGAAAAATATGAGAATCAATATAGTCATTTCGAAAACTGGTGCTCCAGCAAGGGGACAAAAAGTATTAAAGAAGAAGTGTTCTTGGCCTATTTTGCGGATTTGCAAAAAACATATAAACCTAATACTTATGGAGTAAGTACTCTATGTTAAAATGTGTCCTCAAAGTGAAAAGGAACCTTGATTTAAGTTCATATTTCAAGCTAACATCACTACTTAAACACCAAAACGTGGGATACCGGCCAAAAAAATTAAAAACTTTCAGCAAAGAAGAAGTTTCAAGGTTCATGAAAGAAGCACCTGATAATATTTACCTTCTAATAAAAGTTGCTACAATTTTTGGATTAGCCGGTGCTTGTAGGAGAGATGAACTTACAAAAATAATGATTGATGACATACAGGATAATGAAAATTTGATAGTGGTGAAAATTCCTGACAGTAAAAATAACACTTCCAGAATCTTTGTAAATATGCAAATTTGCGAAAACCACATACCCCACACAGACGTTTTTTGTCCAGTATAAACAAGGAGCATGCAGTACGCAATGTGTGGGAATAAATTCAATAGGTAAAATGCTTTCAGAAATTGCTGCATACCTAAAATTAAAAAATCCAGAAGAGTACACTGGACATAGTTTTCGTCGATCCTCTGCGACTATGTTAGCGGATTCTGGAGAAGGAATTACCAATGTCAAGCGACTTGGGGGCTGGAAATCAACGGCTGTAGCTGAGAGCTACATTGATGAATCCACAAATCAGAAAAAGGATATGTCGAATAAAATATTGACCATGAACAACTCCCCTCCTGAGCTAAGTCAACCTTCATCAAGCCGTACAATAAGCGCTTCCATAAGCCACCCGCTAAATGAAATTACAGGTTCTGCAATTAATTTACAATATGCTAATAACTGTTCTTTTATTGTAAATGTTATCAACAAATAATTCCCATTTATAAATATGTTGTAGTAGTTCTTTCAGATTAAACATAATTTAAAAAATAATCATTGCTTTAATATTGGTGTTATCTGACGCTCGTAGGAAAAATTTTGTTCCTAACGCTTGCGCAAGGTGACTTTTTCGCACTTGACTGCTTGCCCGAACTCCGCGTGCGGAAAAGTATCACTTTGCGCACTTGTTAGGAAAATAACTATTTTATACTGAATAACTTCTTTTCAATTATTTTTTTTTTAGTTTTGTCTTCCGACGAGATAAGAAGTTGACAGACAGTTAAAGGTTAAACAGTTGTCATTATTACGTTACGTTGAAGTGTTACCATAGAAACGTTTGTAAAGCTGATATCCGGGTGTCACGAAACATGTTCCGTGCCGAGCACTAAATCCAGCCTAAAACCTTTAAACATGCCATGCATGTATATAAGGTCTGTTTGTTATCCAGAAATAGAGTACTCTATTATACACTTTTTTGTCAATAAACCGTTTATTATCGTCAGTGTAATTTAGGACTAGGTGTTTGGTATAAATTCTGTTGTAAACTAGTTTTCACTTAATTACGCTAACTCTCGAAGTAGTGAAGTTAAATGCATGTTTACTACAAGACTTAAAGTTGTTTGTTTATAATCATAGCCATAAAGCCGTTTTTAATTTCTGAAATAAGTCTAAAACGCGTTTGGTATAAAAATCAAATCAGAACTTATTTAAACTTAGTTCCACTTTTTAGTTCTACACTCACCTACTCTGTCCTACTCTAAACTTGATAACAAACAGACCTATAGGGTATAGAGTGTGAGTAAGGCGGCCAACTTTATAAAAACTCTTTATAAAGTTGGCCGCCATAAAATGTCAATGCGGGACATACAACGACGACGGGGAAGGAAAAGGTAAAATTAAGGCCGGCCGCATACATGCAACTTTTAGTCGAGCAACTGTTTAGTCGCACGTTAAAAGTATATGGAAATGTATGTAGGTGCGCATATTAGCAACTAGATAGTTGTTCGACTAAATAGTCGTAAAACCACATCGATCGCCTTTTGATTAATCAGTCGCGCAACTATCGCGACGGTTCAATGAATATTGCCATGTATTGGAGTGCGCATACGCTCAACTAAACAGTCGTCCTGCGGCTATTTAAACAAGTATATAAATCGACAGTGACTGAATTGACTGTATGCGCACCTTCGGCGACTAAACTGTTTGATCGTCATAAAAATCGCACAAGCACGCAACTCGACTAAACAGTTGCTCAACTAAAAAGTTGCCGGCCTAACAAAAATCGGGTAATACTTAATTAACATTTTATTATTTGAAATCGTATTTTCCCGTTAAATGACATTTTTTAACTAGATTAGGTTTCTTGTTAAGTATATTATAAAAGTTTTGACAACTCTCCATATTAAATTTTACAATAAGCGTTGTACGTAATGTTTCAACTGTAACGGACGGGTGTAAGGAGTGAAGCAAAGTGAGTAAAAAACGCGCGCGGAAGGTAAACGCGAGCGGCGGACTGGCAACGCTGCCACCCGCGCTTTATCCCTAAATTAATTAATTTACCGTCATGCCGAACATGCGGGACGCAAAAGACAAATTGCGGGAAAATTTTATTAAATATTGCAATGCGGCCACAGCTATCTAAAACTAAAAGAGCTATGAAGTAGCAGATCTGGCAACACAGCATACTAGGCTGGCAAAACACGTGCGCTTCGTCGGCCTTGTCGGTTTCTTTGAATGCAGTTTGAAAAGTAAACGCAAACGATTGATACGCAAAAAATAATTTGTGTGTTTTAAAAATAAAAATAGCAGCCTATAGTTTTAAATTAAGGACTAATTAAAGTAGTGTAGTATTGCATATTGCATTAGTGAACTAAAAATCGTTGTTTTTTCGTTTATATGTAACATTGTATGTATGTATGTATGTATGTATATTTAATACGCCGCGAAAGTGTTGCGTTCCGGGATGTAAAACAAATTATGACAGCGTTATTAAAACAGAGGGACATCAAACAATATTTATTTTTTCTAAAGACGATGAACATAAAAAGGTCTGGTTGCGTGCTATTCACAGAGAAAATTTTTCGGTGACTAATTCTTCAGTGGTGTGTTGAAACAATTTGATAATAGTGACATTTTGAGAACTGAAACATATATAGATAAAAGTGGAAAAATTCCGGAGTTTCCTTTGACGTGCCCTAAATTATAGCATGGTGCAATACCAAGGCTTTATAAGAACCAACTGAAATGTTTATCAAATCCTAAAAGTGCCCCAAAAAGAACCCTGAAGAAAAAGGAAAGTCCTCGTAGAAACTTACGAACAAGAACATGGGATTGAAAGCTTTCTTCAAAACGACCTTATTACTGATTTTAGTAGTTTTAAAGCGGAAATTTACAAAAAAATAAACCTAAAAAATTGGAGATATATGCAATGTTTGACTCTTGTGTCAAAAATATATAGTTGTATATCGATCATTACTTGTGTTTATATATATTTACTTAACCAAAATTTATTCACATCCCTAACCATTGCAAGCCTTCTAAGTGGACATTTTTATATTTCCTTTGAAAACTAGTGTAAGTGCGGCACAGAAGTAAAGAAACTATATCAAAAAGTTGCCCTTATTTTAAGCAATTATACCAAAAATATAAACCATACCGTTTCATTACAAACTCAGTTAAATATTTTTTTGAACTCGCCTAGAAAAGATGTAAAGGTAATTGTCTCGAAAGTTGCCTCCTCTCCGATTTTGACCAAATTTGGTATACGGAGGTTTTTTGGGGCTCTGATTACGAATCTGAAATACTTTTTCGGCAACGTTTCGTTTTCGAGATATTCATCATCAAAGTTAAAAATCAAACTAACCTTATTTACACTAGTCCTCCTTCTTTTTGCACAGAATTCTTAATTTTTACACTAAATTGGCACATAATATTTTAAAAACACCTTTTAAAAACTTGTTTTTATATCTATTTTACACCTTTTTTCCATTTAATTGCAAACCTCCACTTTCACACGTCGGATCGTGGCCGCAACCATGTATACACTAGGGAATCATGGCCGCCCCGCTTGAAAGTGAAGCTTCGCAATTTGATGGAAAAAAGGTGTAAAATAAATAAAAATATAAGGTTTTAAGGGGTGT
Organism: Listronotus oregonensis; assembly: GCA_019359885.1. NCBI lineage: Eukaryota > Metazoa > Arthropoda > Insecta > Coleoptera > Curculionidae > Listronotus > Listronotus oregonensis. The sequence continues at coordinate 10,520 of JAHBCN010019201.1, forward strand.
TTATAAAATATTGTGTGCCACGAAACGTTGCCGAAAAAATATTTTTTCAGATTCGTAATCAGCGCCCCAAAAAACCCCTGTATACCAAAATTGGTCAAAATCGGAGAGGAGGCAACTTTCGAGACAATTACCGATGTAAAAAAAGAAAGCTTTCCACATTGACGGGATAAGTGTATTAAAGAAACTTTTAATGTAATGACTATATTTACGAACAAGGTTACCAAATATATTTATAAATAATAAGTTTATTTTAACATTGATTAGTGTGTAAATGTGCAACAAAAACAATATTAGCTTCAAGCAATATCGTCAGGAATATATTAAAAAAATCATATAAATACGGGTAAGTTCACCAAAAAATATCATTATACATATTTTAAAAGTTATTTACATGTTTTAAGGTAGTGTAAAACCCGAACAATGAACCCAGTTTTGCTTTTTTAAACTTGTCTTCCTTATTAAGTACAGATTATGTTTTTTAATAATATTATTTTAGATATGTTGTTTTCGGTTGATTTTAATTATCACAAAAATTACTGATTAATACATTTTTAGCTAAGTTTTAAAAGTTACATTAATTTATTTGCAAAAAACAGTTAAAGAGTATAAGAATAAAGCCTTAAAAATTAATATTTTTAAATGTCTAGCAATAATTTGAAAAAATAATAATAGGTTCCGAATATTCTAATATGGCCTAGGTTTTCCGGACACATTAGTGTTTTTTAGGGCCATATAGTATAGTATTTAAAATTATGTTTATTTTTAAAATTATACCTGTATTTTGTTTAAAATTTCATAAAAAATGTTTATTTAGCGCAAACTGCTTAGAACTCATTAAATTAAACCAGCCCAGGGCGCAGTGTTGTTTACAACGTTGCCTTTCTTGCTTCATGGCTCTTTTGTTATAGAAGGCTGTGAATGCGGGGTTACAACCGCCAATACGGGAACGTCCCGCAGAATGCGGGACGGTTGGCCGCCTTAAGTGTGAGTCATTTTATTTTAACAACTGGTATAGGGTTTCCATATGGTCGTTTTCAAATCTAGGACATATGACCCATTTAAGCCCATATAAGTCAATTTTAAATGTCAATTCGGTATTTGTGACGTAATCCGTTTGCCTGTTTGTTTTGTTTACAAGTGGTATAAAGTCTTTATTTTTTTAAATGTTAAACATTACAGTTCTAATAGTAAGTTCATATCCAAAACAGTTTTTGAAAGTTGAATTTTATTGTATTTGCAAACTTCGGGATTTTCCCGGACCTATATTAAAAATGCGACCGGACGTCCCCGAACACCTTGAAAACCCGGACATGTCGGACAAATCCGGACGTATGGAAACCCTAAACTGGTAGAACTTGTAAAGATAAGTCAATTTACTAAGAATCAATTATATAAAATTTGCTAAATAGGGCAGTACTTATTAACAATTATTTCAAGAAATAAATGTTTAAAAGCTTTAATACAAACCTGATTATTTGATATTTTCGACCACTGTTGTAAAAACATAGAATTTTTTGTTGCTACCTATAATTATAATGGGTATGCCTAGTTTTTGTATTCTTATGACTTATGATCTTATGATAAATATTATGATTCTTATTCGGTTTTAAGCGCGCTATTCTGGTTGACCAGTGGTAAATAATTCATACAATGGTGCGTGATAGTTCTAAACATTATTTTTGATTTGTAGTTTTATTAAATAAAAACAGCACACACGTTTATGAAAACATTGAAATAGAGGAGAAAACATGTACCTAATAAATAGAAATATACTATAATATACTATATAATATAAATATCCTATATAATAAAAAAAAAACTTCCGGGAAGTGCCACAGTCGCAGCATGTGGTTTAAATTTTAAATTTTTAAAAATATTTGTTAATAAATTCTTTATTTGTCATTTTTTATGTAAACAATTTTTAGTTGTTTCTTTTTATGAGATCTACAAGCTGTTAAAATAAATGAACTTTGAGAACACCCTGTATAATTATAGCACAAGTTTTAAATAATTTTTCAAAAATATAATATTATAAACTTCATAATTTGGCTAGGTACTTATGGTTAGTTAACCACAACTAATTACAAATAAAACGATTAAAGCTGCTAAAATTTTTTTTATTGATCTCAGGATAAAGAGTGGTTTTTAAGGGTTCAAAAATTGTAGTAAATCAATAAATTGTATTATAAGCAGTAAACAAATTGTTAGTGTAACATTACGAGCGATTTAATATTCCAGGGAGACAAAAACCAATTATTTATTTCCTGAAAATACTACATTTTTAACTGTGTATAAAATACAGTAAATATGACATTTTCAGAACAGCGCACGGAATTTTTTTCCCGATCCCTCTTTCCGTGCGCTTATACAAAAATCTATCCATGGAAACTGTTCATAACAACGATTTATTTATTAATGACATATTTTATTTTCTGTCAGTGAAATTTTGCCATTTTGAAAAAATGAATTCAGATTTGGAACAAAATCCGGATATTCCCGATATTATATTACAACAAGCGGCAGAAGTTAGTGCAGATTTATTACCAGTAAATCCAAGTTGAGATATGAACATGAATATCACATCACACTCAGAAAAGAATCAAAATTGTGAGTGACGATATTCTCTTAGTTTATTTTTCTGAAAAAGCCAAATCCATGAAGTCATCCACCTTATGGAGTCGATTCTCCATGTTAAAGAGTTGTTTGGCAATAAAAGAAAATACTCACAACCAATATTCAAAAACTATCGCTTTTTTGAAACGACAAGCTGTAGGATATGTACCAAAGAAATCAAAGGTTCTTACATCAGAACAAGTAACCAAATGTTTATGTAAAGCTTCAGATGGACAATATCTACTAGCAAAAGTAATTTTAGTGTTTGGCATCTTCGGCGCATGCTGCCGAGATGATTTAATACCTTTGAGTTTAGACGATGTGGAAGATAATGGGCGTTTCCTTGTCGCGTTCTTACGAGATGGAAAAACTCACAGGTCAAGAAGTTTTATCATTACCAATGAAAAATGCAAATTTAATCCCTGTACACTTTACCGTAAATACGCAGATCTCCGCCCTAAAAATATGGAGAGTAGAAAATTATTTGTTGCATACCGAAACCAAAGATGTTACGCTCAACATGTTGGGTGCCATACTATCAGTGGTATTTCAAAACTTGTTGCAAAATACTTAAAACTAAAAAATCACGAAGAATATACCGGGCATGGGCTAAGGCGTTCTTTGGCTACCATGTTGGTACAAAGCGGCGGTGATTTGCTCACTTTGAAAAGACACGGAGGATGGCTTTCTTCCAATGTAGCAGAAGGATATATAGAGAAGTCCATACAAAGAAAAATTGAAGTATTCCAAATGTTGTTTAGGCCTTGTAATTTTGAAACTACAAAATCTGTAACAGTCAATCAAGAGAACCAAAACATACATGAACACTCCGCTTCAACATCTTTAGTTCAACAAAAAGAAATACAAAAGGGATTGAGCTTCAACAATAATACGAATTGTACAATACATATAACCATTAATCATAACGGTTTCGTCCAAAATTAATTTTCTTAGATTTAATTAGCTTGTATTTTTTTTTGTTAATTTGTTTTACTGTTTTAAAAATAAAAATAAATAATTGCAATTTTCTTAAATCATTTTTTACGATGTTTTTTGTTTATGTTGTTTTCAGGTAACTAAGTATAATAAAAAATATCGTTCATTACACGTCCAGAAATGGATTTCTCCATTCTTGCATGAGAATTTGTCACGCGCGCACGGAGAAAGCGTCATTTCCGTACTGGTAATGAAATATACTATTTTTATAATTTTTCGACTTAAGGTATGGTCTATGAGGGTTGAAAATTTGATGAAAATTAAAAATCATGCTTCAAAATGTTACAGAATTTATATTCTACTCAAATAAATAAAATTTTCACAGATTGAATGCTTTAATTTGCATTTCTTTTAGTTTTTTGCAAAGGGAATAGGTTTCACGCCCAAAATGCAAAAAACGCACTTTAAAATTAAGTAAAACAAGCTTGATTCAAATTTTGATAAAAATCGATGGAGGTTCAAGAATTGGGGGTTATGGGTTATTTTTTTTACCTTCAGTGACTGTACTATTAAATCAGGTTATATTGTTATCTCGGATATTAGAGTGTAGGTTAAAAAATTTCAACTAGGAGGGTTCGTATTTAAAAAGAAAGAAGCCTGTATTATTTAGATAACATTTTAAAAATTGTAGGTGCAAATTTTAGGATTTATAAGTAATGGTTGTCTAGGGAAGAGAATTTTAAATAGGTCTAGATTTTTATATAAGGACAGGCGCGTGCGGGTTTTAAATTTTTAGGGCCCAGGAATGCTATTTATTAGTTGCAGGGTTCATAAGCATCGTCGAACAATATTAACGAACGGGGAAACATTTTAAACAATTTATTTAAGACTACTCGATATTAAATACTACATGTCAATATTACACAACAAAGTTTAAAAAAATATATATATATATATATATATATATATATATATATATATATATATATATATATATATATATATATATATATATATATATATATATAAAAAAAAAAAAAAAACAAATAAAGAATATTACGCGTGTGTAAAGTTAGGTGCGGTCCAGTTAAACAGTGACGGGAAACTCCCGGTGTCCTGGTAGGCCAACACGGCCTGCATAAGGATCAATTTTTTTTTGTATGCCTATATTACTAATTAACTAAATGACAATAAATACTTAAATAAACTTAACCTAAAATTGTTTTATTTATTAAAGTATCTGTATCAAGACTGGGTTAAACAACGAATCCCCAAATAATAACTATTTATTTTTAGTGTTGCCTTGCCTAAACGTTCAAAAAAAATGGTATAAAAATTTCCCGTCGGAATTTTCATTTGAAATATATTTTTTGGAAATATATTCAGATTCGTTTAAGTAAGCAGATTAACTAAAGAGTTGATAAGGCGGCCAACCGTCCCATAGTAACGGTTGTAATCCCGCATTCAATATTTAATAAAATTGTCCCGCAATATGTCTCTTACGTCCGCATGTCCCATTATCATTAACGATATGGGGTCATAAACTCACATTATAAACGATCCGACGCTTACAGGAAAGCTACCTTCTCTTGCCTACCGACAGACTAAATGGGTATTTTCACGGCTTCTACTTTGAGTAGTTGGCCAGTATAATTCTTCCTTTGGGAGTTTCCCACAGAGCAACATGTAGTGCCACCCATGCATTCTTTTACAGCTCAACTTAAGAGTTTCCAAATTTCCCACCTTGTTTGGTCCTTCATCCCCAGAGTGTTCAGATTGAAACCTACTGCCCCCAACTTTTTCCTTAGTTTCAACAACCTCCAAATATTTAAGTCTTTATACCTCTTACCACACTAAGTAACCCCCGAATTTTAATACTTGGCATTTAGCCTTCTTGTGATGTCCCAGATAAAAAGTACAATTATTATTCCATGATATTTATTAGATGGACTTTCAAACACCCTATAAAGTTATCGACAGGATTATTTGGTGACATCTGTCTATTCAAATACTCATCTTTTTAAAAATAGTACCAAAGTTACACTTTTAATTTGTTTTAAAATGATCAGCGAATTCAAAACATGCCTTCCCCTGTTGGTAGTGTTCATCAGTCACCAGTTGCTGAGACTGT
>JAHBCN010019202.1:0-16290 GCA_019359885.1 Listronotus oregonensis
TAAAAATATGGTATGTTTATATATTTTTTTCCTTATGTGTATAAAATTATTTTTTTGGGATACATGTATTTTAGTTCTTTACCTACATAGGTTTACCTATTTTTAGGTTTTAAAAAAAGACGAGCCAAAAAAAAACATGTACTAATAAAATATTTTAAAAAATTTAAACAAAAAATATACGACAAAATAAAAACCGATTTTGTATTTATTTATTTTTAGTAGCAACAGAATTATTGTTTTTGATATAAAAATTTACGATTTAAATTGTAATTGAAAAAATATCTAAAATGCCAAAACAAAAAGTCATTACTTTGGAAAAGTCTAGGTTTAATATTACTTGTAGTATTATATTGGTAAGAATATATCATTTTTTTCCAAGGATTTTTTCGATGTGGAGGCGGGCCCTTTCTATTTTTTTTTAATGGCACCGTGTAAAGAAAAACTGAATGTGCTGAAAAATAGGTGGTTTCTGATTGTTTCCATAAATTGGGATTAGTTATGTTTTATGTTTGTAGTTAGGTAAGTCATATAAGCTTTAAATGCCCAAAAAGGGGTAGCGATGTGAAAATATGGGAGACAGTTTTAATTTTTATATTCAAAATAATATGACTAAGTTTAAAATTGTAACCATTAAATTGGGCCATTCCATGTAAAGTAAGAAATAAAATATAAACCATTTTATCAAAACATTAGCTTTTTTTAAAGTTTTAAGGTAAGGTATGTTTCTTCCAGCGGCCGCCGCATCGGCAACGCACTACGTTAGCGGCAAAGCCCCTACTAATGTTTTAAATGTGCCTGGTTTCTTCCAAGCGGCCTTCGTATGCGTCCGCTGTCAACGACTGCGGTTTAAATGCGATAGACGCAGTCGTGTCTGCGACTGATATTTTGTTTGTGTTGTTTTGTGTGGAATATCCGGTGTTTTTTTTAATTGTTAAAAATTGAAACTTTTTTTTTTAAATGAGATCCTGATTTTCTATTACGTATTTTAAGAGCTTTTAAGATCCCAAATCCAATGATGTTTCGCACTTATTCAAAAAAATCAGTTTAATGTTTTCCCAAGATCCTCCCAAAAAATATATTGTCTGACTCTCTCTAACATATGGTTTGTTATAAAAATTGCCATTAATATAAATTTTTCGAATAAGTACAATACATTATTGGTTTTGGGAACTTAATAGCTCCCAAAAAATAATTAAAAATCCGGCCGTATTTAAAAAAACAGTTGATGATGACACCTCAAAGACGAATCGTCGGTGTATAAATCTAATAACACATCTTGTAGAACATGAAAGGAGAATGGAAATTTTGTTATTTTGTTACATCGATTCAAATAAAGTCATAAAAATAAAAACGAATTTGCGAATAATCGGTTTTTTTCCAAAAGTGTATTGAAAATTTTAAAGTTCTAAGGTGGCATTTTGATTAGCATCATATTGCGCAACTTTTGCCTTCATTTAACCGACCCTTATCTCTTCAAGTTTCCAGATCCCAAGATAAGACTCGAATTTGGTTCACCCTGACAGATTTATTTAATACAATGGCTAATTTTTCCTCTGGGGTTATTGGATATTCAACTCTGTTGTCTGGCCGGACTTTATATCGTCTTTTATTAAGTCAAGAATAAAACTAAACTCTGCTTTATTCACTCTAAATATTTTCTAAATTTTACTTCATCCTGTTGCAGATGTCGATTTATTACTGTAGTATAAGAACCCCATTGCGTCTTTTGAAATATTGGATTTATAGAGGCATTGCTATGTTTCAGATTGGTAATTGTAATAGTATTTCGTCATCCTCTTCCTCCTTCTTCTAATAATAAATATATTGCTAGATCATCCATCACGACTCTTACCAAAGATTTTTCCCCTTTCACTAATAATTTTGCTATCGCGAGTTTGAGCCGCGGTTCTAAGAAACCACCCAATTAAACGGGGCCGCATGCGTTAAATATTATGGGTCGCATGCGACCGCCGGTGGAAGGAAACATCCTTAAGACAACCCTAACGTAAAAAAAGGGCGATTAAAGTCAAATTGGTTATAGACGCCCAGCCCATCATAAAAAAACGAGCAATCGTACCCCGTATTCCATTTAAATCAAATATTTCCTAGGCGCGATCATTTCCGATAAGTTTTACAGGATGACTAACGTTTATTGCAGAACATAGACCAGAAAGTTAAAAAATTGCCATCTGGCAACAATTATGTAATAAAAGTTATATATATATATATATATATATATATATATATATATATATATATATATATATATATATATATATATATATATATATATATATATATTATATATATATATATATATATATATATATATATATATATATATATATATATATTATATTATATATATATATATATATATATATATATATATATATATATATATATATATATATATATTATATATTATATATATATATATATATATATATATATATATATATATATATATATATATATATATATATATATATATATATATATATATATATATATATATACAGTGTGTCCCAAATTGGTGGGGAATGTATGGGGATCTTGGAAACCACGATAGATAGAAAATCGGTTAAATGGGAAAAGTTTTGGACAATTATGTTAGTAAGCTAATCCCGTTTACTACGTGGTTTTTCTATTCAGGTTTTGAGAAATTTGAAAAAACCTAAAACATGCATTTTTGAAAATCCCATATTTTTTTTTTAAGTGAAAAATTTTCAAATCTGTAAAAACTTCTTCAAAGCAACTTTTTTGGTAGAATATGATCGATTAGTCAATTTTTATTCTCTACGTTTCGAGTTTTTAGAACCATCATCAATTTTATTTTTTCATATGGACTCCATATTGGATTTTTACGTAGCCAAATAGTGCTTTTTATTCTTATTTCAAAAATGTATAACATGTTATAGTTTAGGAGTTTATAACATCATCCACTTCAAAAAACAAATATTTTCTCAGTTGGCCTTGATTCCGGCGAATGTCATCTAGCGTCATTATGAAGATTTTTCGTTTTTTTAGAATATCTTAGCCGCATTATAGTATAACATACCCAGGTGGAAAGTGTTTCATTTTGTCGAGAGATGGTTGTAGACCGAGGCGCAGCCGAGGTCTACTATACTTCTCGAGACAGAAATGGAACTTTCCACCGAGGTTTGTATACTATTTTTTTACAACCACTTTATTCATTTCCATTATTTTAAATTGAAATTATGAAAATTGATCCGGTAACAATTTTATTAGGCGGCCGTGCTTCGCAATTTGTATCGTTGTCATGGTAACGGGTTGTCAACGTGTCAATACATACAGTGAAGATAGAGCTTTAAATTTGAATACTAATTTGTTTTAATTTGGAAAATCCAAAAAAAAAAATGTTATCAGATAGGAATTTAAGTTTGCTGCACTCCCCGAAATTGAAATTATTATTATGAAGCTATTTGGTTCATATACCATTTTAAAATTTTCAATGAAATTACAAAAAAAATATTTAACCGGGTGGAAAGTGGATTCCCACCCGGGGGAAAGTAGAAGTCAAAAACGTCAACTTTCCACCTTAAAGATAGGTGCAATGTCATTATTACATGCATGGTTTAAATATTTTTTTTTTAGTTTTGATTGTGCCAAATTAAAGTTCTTCGTGGATAAAGCACAATTTTTTTAAGTTATTTTTAGCAGAAAATTAAATTTTTATAGACTTAAAATTTTTAAAATATTTTTTAAAATATATGTGATGTGTCTTTAGTAGATCTTAGCTTCGGAAATTTTTCATAATTTTGAAAGGGTTATAGGGGATCAAAATTTAAACCTGCAGTTTTTATTTTTAAAAAAAATTTTTTATTAATTTTTTTTAAAAAATTAAAGTTTTAAATAACTTTAAATTGTAATGATTTAAGATGAACTTGAAGGAAAAAATAATTGCCATGCTACTAAAAAGTGGAGGCAAATTAAAAAAAAAATCGTGTTTGTCAGTTCATCTTAAGTCTTTTCAATCCAAAAGTTATTTAAAACTTCTATTCTTTAAAAAATTAAAAAACAATGAAATTAAAAGTTTTTTTCTAAAAAAAATCGAAAAATAGGAAAATAGGTTTTAAATTTTTTGACGGACTATCACCCTTTCAAAAATTATAAATAAACTCATGAAGCTACCAAAAACAAATCACATATATGTTTTTCTTTATAACGGAGTTCATAGGTTTGTTAAAAAATTATTTTTTAAAGCAAAAAAAATTAATTTCCCGCCAAAATTTTTCTAAAAGGAAAGGTCGATTACCCCCCCCCTTTTTGGGCGCCAAGGTTTTTACACGGCTTGCCATGTATCTCACTGTACCTGTAAATTTTGTAATAATATTTATTTTAAAAATATATAATATAATATAAAAAAAGTTTATTTTTATTACCCAAATAAGTATGTTTGTTTTTGTTAGGTATTTTAACAAAACTTATGTTAATAAAAAAATATCCATTGCACTTGAAAGTTATATGTACAGAAAAATTGTCATTTTTGAAATTGTAAATACAGGAGTTGGTAATTAGACTTCTGATTACCCAGAAAAATAGAAGACTTTAGCTAAGAAATAATTTTAGAAAACACGGGGGAAGTTTGTGTGGAACTTCGTCATTTCAGGATTTAAAAAAATCGAAATTGTTATGTAGGGTATTAATTACGATTAAAAAGTATCTGTTTTAATATTTTTAAAATTACATCCCGGGGGTGATAGTTTATATACAGGGTGTCCCAGAATATGTGGGCAATCTCCCGAATTTAATAGAAAAAAAAAAAGCCCCATGTTTTTAAACCCCCAAGGGATAAGAAACGACGCCCCCTAAACGTTTTTTTAAATAACTTTTAAAATACTAGGCGCAAAATATTTTTTAATATAATGGTTTTGGTTTCCTTTCCAAAAGAACCTTTAAACAACATTACCCAGGAAACATTTACACACAAAGCAATTTTTGAGACCCATGATAGACCAATAATATTTTTTTATAGTTTATTTAAAAAAAAAAAAGTTTTTGATTAATCGATAACATCAACTGTTAACGAGGAATTAAATTTTGCTTGTAATTTTTCTTCATTTAAGGGTTTTAATTGAACGTCAATAAAAAATTTGGGTCCATTTAAAAAAAAAAACTTTGAAGTAGCTTAACGTCTTAACTTTTAAGACAGGTGGTAAAATTTTAAAAATAAATATTTATTTTAACCCTGTATCTCAAAAGTTAAGACGTTTAGGACATACGTTCATATGAAGTTTTCTTTCTAAAATGGACACAAAAATTGCCTCCTTAAATTTTTAAGTTCAATTAGAAAACAACCTGATAATGTAAAAAAATATAACCATAATATTTTTATTTTCGTAAACAGTTGATCTTATCGATGTCAATTAAGAATACCTTTTTTTTAGTTTAAGGTTAAAGCTATCTAAAAATAATATTGTTAAGCCTTTATCATACAGGGTGTTAAATAAATTACTATTATTGTGTCAGAGCTAGTCCGTCCCTGGCAAACGAAATAAGCCAAATATGGTTTAATGTGTTCAATTTAAGAAGACTTATCTACTAACCAACATATTAAAAAAAATTAATTTACGCCTAATATTTTAAAAGTTATTTTAAAAAAACTATTTCCTGGAGCGTCCTTTGTGTACCGGTATCTCCGTAGGGGAGGGCCGTAGGAAAAAACTTTATGGGAACTTGTCATAATATTTTAAGGTTTATAAAGTACTTGTCTTGCTTAGAAATATATTTAGGGAGTTTTAAAGTTATATTAAATATTCTTGCAACAAACTTGAAGTTGGCGAATGGCAAAAAAAAATAAATAAATTCAGTTTAATTTTACAAACATGTTTTAATTTAAGAACAGTTGTTTAAAAGTAAGTTGGTATTGGGTTCTTTAAACAAATATGAAATTAGAACAATATAAACATGCATTATACAGGGGAAATTCAAAAATTTCCAAAAAAAAACTGAAAATTTGAATAGAGGGCCATGATTGGATTTAGGTATAACTTTAGATTCTAAACAACTTTTCCTTTTAACATTTTGTTTTTTTTTAAAATAAGGGTACTTTACTTTAAGCAGTTTTCAATTTTTTTGACCTACCCTGTATACCTTTCAACTTTTAATAAAAGTAACTACTGCTGATACAGTTTGAGACCATGCACCAACTTTTATGAACGATAAAATTTTCTGACAAATTGCAAATAAAAAAGTTTCCCATTTGTTGCATACTTAATGGACCACACTGTATACGATACATAGATACATAGATAGATAGACATACAGGGTGGGCCAATGAAAACAAAACAAGGCCGATTTCTCATATCTATGGTTAGTTGCGCTTATTTTTAACCCTGGCACTTCAACCCCCTAGGAGAGGTGAGATTCACTCCTAAATTCTTTAATGGGAAAGGGGGTCGACTGATACCTCATTTTAAAGATCATTGAATCCTCTCTTCAACGCTTCCTAGTTTTTTGAATTTGATGCAGTAGTTTTTAAGAAAACACGTTTTATAAACGTAATCGGCCTATAATCGAAAGTAACGCTTTTTCACTTTTAGTACTATTTTTTATTTAGTATTTTTGTTTTTAAATCCTGCCCTATCCAACTTAAAAAGTAAGGAAGCATTAAATGACACTTTTTTATCGCTCAATAAAATGAGGATATTTTTTACTTACGCTTTAAAATTATAAAAGTATTGTCAGTGTCTTGTTTAGAATATTATTAGTCCAAGGTTAGCAGTTATTTCTGCTATGGAATTCGATGCTTGTGTAAAAAATTATCAATAATGCAGTTAGGGATGACTTATACCACGTTTTTATTAGCTTCACCTGTATGTATCTATACAGGGCGTGGTAAAAGTTATTCCTAACGTAGTTTTGGCTTTGGTGTCTCTACGATTTTCGTTTTTTTTTTCTAAAAAAATAAGATTGGGACCCACACCAAATATATACAAGATGCTAAAGGCTTCAAGAAAAACACTTTGGGAAAAATATCATTTTCGAATTTACGGAAAAAAGTTTATATTTTTGGGTAAAAAGGGAAAAATCGGTCTTTAAAAAGCAAATCCACTACTTGCATTTTTTATAAATTTTATCGTCAAATTCCAAATATCGTAAAATTATTATGTTTTTCTAAAAGCTGTAGCCAGTTGACATTTTTTCACTCAACAATTTTTTTATGAAAATACTTTAATTGCCTCTAAGTTTAAGAAAAATGCAGATATTTTTGCGAAATTCGGATCTGACCATAAAATTTAGTCAAATTTACGAATAAAATACAAATAGAAAATTTGCTCTTGAAACTCTCATTTTTCCTTGAGTGAGCACCTAAAGCGTGGGTCCCATATCTCACTTTTTAGATAAAACATTAAGAGTTTTGGATATCAAAAAAAAAAAGGAAAAATAAATACTTATTTTATTTCACTAGTACATAAAGAGCCACTTTATTGCCCCCAAACTGTATAATAAACAGCTGTTTACAATCTAAACGTACATACAATCTATTATTTTATATTGTTAACAATATCCTCTACAAGTCCCTTTAAAACATTTGTATAACATTCATTGTTCCAGGATAAATCAATTAGTTCACTTCGATGATCATTTACATAATAATTAAACTTTTCTTGATCATGCATAATGTTTTCTCGTAAATTTGGATCTATTTGAAGTAGATGGGCATAACATAAAGCTCCAATTATTGATACGGGTATCATTTCACTTACATCTTTATCGAAGGCGGTTTTTGGAAAAATTACCTCTGGGTCAAGGTCAAATTTTCTCAAGTTTTCACTCAAGTACTGATAGTAATCCTCGATTAACTTCTTGAAATGTTTATCTCTAGTTTGTTTCGTGGAATTCTCAAATAGGAAAAATAGAAGTTCGAAACTTGGTGGAGTGTAACGAAGCATTTGAAAATCAATTAATTTAGCTTGTGTGATTAATTTTTCTTTGTCATATTTAAAAAGCATGTTTCCTACATACATATCCCCATGGTTAATCACGTTTCTTATGACGTCAGATTTTCTTAACTTTGAATATAGGGAGAAAAATAGCTTCCTTATACGCGTCCTTAATTTTTTTTGGGATAGGTTAAGGGTCTTTGTTACTTCTGGAAATTTATCCACAACATAGTAAATCGCTTTTAATACTATTTCCAAGATTTGTTTAGATTTTAAATTATTCTCATCGTATACCCAAACACATTCCTTTAGAAATTCTTCAAAATTTTCATCAAGTCGAATTAGTTTTCTGATTTTTTGACAAAATTTCTTCTAAAATCAGTGTGGAAGCATGAAACTTGGCCAAATTTTCCACATTTGCTCTCAGACCATCATAATTTAAAGTGACATTAGGCTTAAGCGAAACATAACCATCTCGACTAAGGTCATCAAGAATCAGCATCCAATTATCTCTGCTAAGGTAGCACCCTGAAACAAAATCTAGAAGGCTTTCCAATCCATGCTCAATAAACAGAGGAATAAGCGTATTGTAGAAGAAATCTTCTTTTTTTGCAGGTCCAGTTTTCAACATTTCTATCGCTAATTCTGTAGAACCTTTTAAGATTTTGGCAAAAAGCTGCAAATTTTCATATTTTTCTTGAACTTTGACTTTAATGTCCAAATGAAAGTACACGCCTAAATGACCATTTGTTTCACTTAAACTCTCAAAGGTGTAATGAATAAGGTCATAACGACTAGATTTGAGTTTGTTCTTTGCCGCTTCATAAACATCTTCTTGGTTAATTAAAGAATATTTAAGAAAGTATAATATGTTCCTTAAAAGTTCCTCAGGTACAGGATTCCCTAGTTTATGAAGGGAATTGGCTATCTCAAACTTTATAACGGGAAGCAACACTCTTACTTGATGTTCCCTGTAGCTCTTGGTAATCTTATCAGCAACACTATTTCTTAGATCTTGAAGAAATTGTCTTAATAAATTAAAATAGTAATGTGTCAATTCTTCAAAATGAGCCTGTCGAAACTTTTCGTTACTCAGGGCAAAAATGTATAACAGAGCATCGTAGGCAGGTGGCACTTGTTGCTGGGAAGGTACCTTAATAAAAATACTTCGATTAATGTTTTGGTTAACGTATATGTTTCTGGCAGTATGGCACCCAATACTTTTAACAAGCAGATCAGAATTAAATAGTTCTTTTAAGGATACTTGAAGCTCCTCTATAGCATTCGAGATTTTATATGGATCTAATCCATTAAAAAAATCTAACTTTGCGATTGGATCAGCAATATCTTTAAGGTTATACTCACAAGTTGTTGTAACTTCTTGACTAGTAGTCAAAGCCAATGCTTGATGTTCGGCCAAATCTTTTAAAATAATTCTGAGACACTCTATATTATTTTCTTCCGGCGACACAAAGTATTCAAACACTTGCTCATTTTTGAATGCACTATAAATTTCTTTCTTGTCGTTATCACCAATAATCAATGGATAAATAATGTCGGAACTTGTTAATTTCTCCTGCTTCTCAGCATCTAAGTTTTCGGGAATTTTAACCAGCACGTACTTTCGCTCCGTACCGCCATTTCGCATAGTCAATAATTTAAACTTTTCATTGTTTTCGCACTTTTCCAAAGAAAATGCACCCTCACATTTGTCTGGAAACTGTATACCGTTTTGTAACTCATCTTGATTATTTTGTTGCGAAAACGAATCGACAATCACCATCTTTAAACGAAATAAATAAAAAAATGACTAGGTGTTTTACGCTGATAAGCATTTATATAGTTAATAGCTGAGGGCTTTGATGTGATAAAAAACTTAAAGTCATAGCTATGGCGGTATACCCAATGACTTGATTATAAGGTGAAAATAAATTAGAAAGGTTTTAATAACATAACACCATAGCAAATAACATTTTAGGTTCAAAGGACATGCCACACTTCTTATGGATTTGAGTCACCGACAGATTTTTTTAAAATTTTAGTATTTTATTATAGAAGTCCAAATAAGCATTTTCTTTTATTGCGCCAACCTTGTAGCTATACAGGGTGATACCATAAATTAAAGCCAAAAATTCTTAAAAATATTTATTTTATTTATTACAAAATACTGTCTGTTACCCTAGACTGATAAAATTAGGCATTTTTTATATAAAAAGAATATATATTCCATACAAGATACTTTTTTTCATCGTGTACAGGGTTTTTATCTGTCATGTCCTACAGGGTGGACGATTTATTAATGAACCAACAAATCGTCCCCTTTATGACATACTGACGTATCTGACAATTTATAAATTTTACAGGAAAGCGAAAAAACAAAATGACCAAAGTTTAATTTGCTATAGCGCTGCTACAAAAATTTTAATGTGCTCAAAATGTTGGAGTAATAATTTAAAGTGATGGAGGATTCGAATAACAGAAATGGATTCTTGAAACACTTTTCTAGTTTTGTGCTATTTGAAAAAAGTATCAGATACGTCGTTTTGGCATATATTTTTGTAAATGATAAGGAGATACGTCATTGACTAAGAAGATTATTTTTAAAATAAAATGTGCATTATTCTTGAAAAAATATTTTATTTTATTACTACATGAAACTGCAACAGTAAAAGAAAACAAAAAATGTAAACATCTCAAATAATGGTAGGTATTATATAATAAAAAACAGAAACATTATTATGACAACAAGGTATTATAATTATTGTTGAACACAAAAAAAAGTATCTTATTTATCAGATTCCTGGTGAGGTAGGTTCTTGTAATATGCTTGAAATTCTGGTTCTTTTACCACTGGTATAGTTCCACTACACAATGCCACCAGATCATTGTACTTTTGCAGGCTAATTTTATTAGGTTCTTTGTTCAATTTTTCAAGTTTATAACTATTTATAATATCTGCTTTTATTCGCTTAAGGCAAATCGAGTCAAAGTCTAGCTGAAGATGACTGTTTTTAAAAAATACTCATTGGGGATGATTTTTTAACCATAATTTCCATCACATTAGTCCAATTTATCCTATTACCATTTTCAGTATCTATCGTAGTCAAAATGCGAAGATCTTTAGATAAGGCCTTAAAGTCGTAGAAGTCATCATACTTCATACTAATTACCTTATAAGGCTGTTTTCTACGTGCTAAACGTATAACTGGTTGTATGTAAGTGACTATAATAACATTGTGGCTATAATTGAATTTTTATTTTTTGCATAGCACCCATCAGCAAATAAATCAATGACTGTTACGTTATGGTTTTGGCTGTATTCTTCTAGAACCTTAAAGACAAGACGCAATTTCTGAGGAACCTCGCTTACTGACCGATTCATTCCAGATGAAACAGTGACGTTCTTTGTTAGCTAAATTATAAAATGTCAAATTAAAATTGGAAAGCCTGCTCTTGTAAAAAATTGCGCTCTCTTTTGATATAGGAACGTACATTACCTGTTGTAGGTCAAAACACTACAAAAATATTACCATTTTGATTAGCCTGCTCCTTACAAATTCTTTTTTTCTCTCGCACAGTTGTCTTTTCTAAAATATGAATATCATACCTTTGTTTTAATTCGGATTTGGTTTTTTCATCACCTTGCAGATAAGTCACACATAAGGAGCACTGATCCTTCTTAGGACGAAAAAAAGATAAATTTTGCTTATTAAAAACTTTTCTGTATAAGGAGAAGCTGGGAACTTTGTTAACTCCTTTCAGTTCAAGTTCCTGAAGAAACATGTCGAACATTTTTCTTAAAGACAGGTCTGGGTGAAGATACATTCTTGTGGTTTTTGCACGACAATAGTGCGATTCGACGCGACGCGCGGAAACCTATTAATGTGACATTCTATGTCGGAATTTATTTTTTTTTTTCTTGATCTTTAATGACTTCACTTCTGCGACTTTCCCCTTTTAGTTCTTTTTGTAAAATGCCTACTTCATTTAGTTTGGATATTGCAGTGCGACACATCCTTTCCGAAATACCCAAGGTATTCAAAAAGATTTTTTACATACCCTACAAGAGTTATTTCCTACAGTAAGATTATAATTTAAAGTATGACCTCGACGAGAATTTTCTTTATCTGTCGTCTTTCTTCGTGTTTTTTCAACTTTTATGTGCCTTCCAAAAATTCTCGTTGTGGTGTAGATCGCCGATATTATTAAATTTTTCAAATACTGCTATCCTTTCGTCATTTGTAATTTGAAGCACATAAGATTTTTCTGACATTTGATTGATGTACAAGTGCTTTCATAGATCTAGCCGACACCGCCTTTTGGAATATGCGCCTATATACTCCTGACCTAAAATTTGAAACAACAAAATTAATTTAAGTAGATATAGATTTTTCTACCCAAATTTTCCTGCAGTTTTAAAAATTCCTTTTTATTCATCCTAGAGACGTTCTGGTGCGAACCTGGCACCAGTGAAGGCTCATTTTATCTCCATCAGTTTCCATTGCTAATATTTCTTTGCTTTTCCATGATTGCGACAATTTGTTATATCTTCATTAAGGTGCTTAAAACAAGCTAAGATTTCACACCGAGGACAGGCAGCAAATACTTCTTGTTTACAAAACTTTACTTCATACGTGCCAAATGGGGGATCAACATCTGAGTTATAATATTCATCATTGGAATCATTTTCGCTTACTTTATCCGATTCAGTAGACTTACGCGAATCGCAAGAGTTTTTAAGTTTCATCAGTATAATATCATCTTCAGATGACCACAACTCACTTAGTTCTTCTACAGGTACAACTCTTATGGAAATATTTTTTGAAACTGGTCGAGACTAGGCACTGGTACATCTTTATTAGTCTCAGTGCGTGAATCTAAACACTTTTTGAGTTTTATTAACGGTATATCGTCTTCAGATGCGTAAGACTCACTTAGTTCTTCTACAGCTATAACTTTACCTCTATACCACAGTTTTGTCATACAGCATTTTCACTCTACATCTAACTGTAATAGGCTTATTTCAAGTTTTTAATTCTTTCGAACATACAACATTTTTGGTTCCGTCACTCCACAAAACAAGAACATCCATTTTTATTAAAATATTTTTTTCCGAAAGCTATGCCATCAAGGGTTCTCGAGATATGCCGAGGACGACCTAGAGACACTTTTATATATATATATATAATATATATATATATATATATATATATATATATATATATATATATATATATATATATATATATATATATATATATATATAGAGGCTCCTTAATAAATGAAAAGAAAAATACAATATCCTGGTAGGTATGATTACTAAGGTTGGTTGTTTTAAAATTACGAGGCCTCCAAGTAAATGGATAACCCCGGGTCCAGCCAATCCGATTACACGTGTTTCACCCTTGTTGGGGATGGTCACACCGAATGTAGGCCGTAGACACCCTTGGGAGTAAAGCAGTTACCTTATGAACATCTGTAACCTAATACAGCTGACCGTTAGAAGGAACTAGCACCATCTCGTCAAGTAATTCCAAAACAACCAATCTTAGTATCGACAGGTTAAGATGTTAATGTGCGCCATGTAGGTGTATTACGCAAAAACAGTCAGAAGTTGCTTACAACAACACACTTAATGAAAACTGGCTTCTCATTAGTTCACGGATATGTGAATTTCGAATCAGCCAATTCCAAGTAGGTGACGTGCTGCATGACTGAAAACGTGATTTAATAAAAGGGGGGAAACGCAGTATTTTTACCCAACTGCAATATACAAATAATTATCAGGCATAATAACAGAGAGGCCTAATAAACGAAAAGAAAAACAACCAACCTTAGTAATCAACCCAATAGGATATTGTATTTTTCTTTTCATTTATTAAGGAGCCTCTATGCCCAAAGAAATTGAACTTTTGTTATTATTTATAACAAGGCTCAAGAAGTTATATATATATTATATATATATATATATATATATATATATATATATATATATATATATATATATATATATATATATATATATATATATATATATATATATATATATATATATATATATATATATATATATAAAGGTTTGGCAAATTTAATAGCAATATACGCAATATTATCAGTAAGATTAGATTAAAAATTCTACAAAATCATTGTTATTGTAAAGCGCACTTAACCTTGCCGCCAAAATCGAATAACTTCAATTATCATCAATATTACAATAGTAAATTCTATTGTAAAATATTTTATCTTCAAACTCTATCTATATAAAAGAGGTACTAATCTAAGTCATATTCATTGTGTCTATTATTACTTTAATGCATCAGTTTATTTATTGCCTTTCACGATGCAGTTCACCGAATTATTTTCACAACAACAAATCGAAAATGTTTTACGCAATAATTTAGCAATTTCCGATAAAAGTAAAATTACATTTTCTGTGAACAAGTGCAAGGACAACCAGGATTTTAATTTATTAAATGTAAAAAGTGATGGTGAGGAACACAAGTATGTGCTGGTAAAAATTCCTAAAAAGTTGGACAGTGAAAGGCAGACTGAATTGAGAAATTCTAAAGTACTCGTTCCAGTGTTTGTTATAGAAGACAAAAATAAAGAAACTTTTGGTGCGTTTGAAGATCAATTTGGAGCGAACGACTTTGTGGTACCAGAACAAAATAATGTGAAGTGTTTAAAAGTAATTTTAAGAACTCTAGCACAACACCAGGCTTCGATTTTAACTACAAAAAGGGAAGTTGAAAAACCCAGTGAGTACCAAATTAATGATATTACTGATCCAGTCACATCACTGGATTTTTTTAAAGACATTGACAAAAAAAATATCACGAAGGCAATAGATACTCTAAATCTAGCATTACAAAAAATACTTGATTCTGATTTGCTTGTCCCTAGCATTGGTTGTCCCCTTGCAAAAAATGTCTATGTGAACCAAGAAATAAATCAAAGTATTTTTCTTAGTATACCACCAACGAAACTAGTAACTCCTGCTTACGATGCACTACTCTATATCTTTGCTCTTAGTAATGAAGAGTTTAGACAGAGACATTTTACAGATTTGGTGCTTTACTATTTTAATTATTTAACGAAGTTTCTTCAAAATCTACAAAGTAATGTTGCTGAAAAAATTACTAAGAGGTACAAAGAACATCAAGTTAAAGTGCTGCTCCCTGTCGTCAAGTTTAAGATAGCCAGTTCCCTTCTTACAGTACAGAACCCTCTTAAACGTCAAGAAATTTTAAGAAATTTATTGTATTTTTTAAAATATTCTTTAATCAACCAGGAAGATGTCTACGAAGCTACGAACAACAAACTTGGATCCACAGACTACGAGCTACTGGACTACAGTCTTGTATGCTTAAGTGAAACAAATGGACATTTAGGCGAGTACTATCACCTGAATATTAAAGTAAAGTTTCAAGAAAAGGAAGAAATCTTACAACTTTTTTGCAAATTCCTTATAACGGCAACAGACATGGCAAAAGATATTTTAGAAGCTGGCCCGGCGAAAAAAGAAGACTTTTTCTACAAGACGCTAATTCCATTATTTGCTGAACATGGGATGGAAAGCCTACTAGATTTTGCCCCAAAGTGCTATCTTAGTAGGGAGAATTGGCTTTTGGTTCTGGATGACCTGATTCGGCAAGGTTATGTTTCCCCTAAACCCAATGTACTTTTACCATATGAAGGACTTAGAGCCACTGTAGAGAATTTAGCAAAGTTTCATTCATGTACAATTATTCTAGAAGAAATTTTGTCCCAGAAATTAGGAAAAACAGTTAGACTAGATGAGGATTACAAGGAATACCTTAAAGATACCTTTTCAGATTTAGATGAAATCAAAGTTTTAAAGGAACTAAGTGATAATAGTTTTAAATCGATTTTCTACATCGTGGAAAAATTTCCGGAAATTACCAAAACTCTAAACTTATCGCCAGAAGACCTTAAAGCACGAGTTCACAAGGCCTACCTTACGGTATTTAATATAAAAAAATCAGATTCCATAAGAAACGTTATTAATCATGGAGATATGCATGTGGGAAATATGCTTTTTCTTTTTAATAAAAACAAAGTCATAGAAAAAGGCAAATTAGTCGATTTTCAAATTCTCCGCTATGTTCCAATGGGCTACGAACTTATGTTCTTCCTAATTGAAAATTCTGCTAAAGAAACAAGAGATAAATATCTTAAAAAATTAATCGATGACTATTATCAATATATTAGTGAAAATATGAGAAAATTTAACTTAAAACCTGAAGTCCTCTTTCCTAGAAAATCGTTTGATCAATATATAAACGAAATAAAGTTGACAGCATTAATGGGAGCACTTTCGTATAGCTTTATCGTTCACATAGATCCAGATTTACGAGAA
>JAHBCN010019203.1:0-16188 GCA_019359885.1 Listronotus oregonensis
CATTAAGTTCTACCAAGCAAAATAATACAGGGATTTTAATGCAACCATTTATAATCTTAGAAATAAAAAGAGATTTGCAATACAACTTCTCTTCAAAGTTTTTAAGCTTAAGGCAAATAAAATGTAATTAAATAATTTTAAGGTAGTCTTCCTAATGAGGTTGGCATAAACTCTAACGACAGGTGAGCACATAACAGAAAAATACTCCAAAATAGGCCTTAAAATACCACACTGCATGTTTTAAAAAGTAAATATAAAAAGGTTTGCCAAAAATGTTGTATAAAGCCAAGAACCTAAAGAGTCCCTCTAATTATATTACTTATATGGTAGTTGAAAACAAACTTTCAATTTAAACTCCGAAGTCTTGTATTTTCTTTAATCTCATTACCATGAAATCATTTATATTATACTGATATACTGTTAGACTTCTCTGGAAAATAAAATCATACATGTACAAGCATTCAAACTCATTCTACTGACCACACAACATAATAAAATCTTTCTATATTATCCCAGAGAAGGATGGCGTCATTGTGATTTTACTGAACATAATAATTTCAGATCACCAAGAAACACCAATACATTAATATTCTGTATACAAGACATGACATCAGTTTAATACTAAGGGTACTTTTGTCATTTTACACACTGGGTCTGACCCGGCACAAAGTTATAAAATAAAAGAATTCTAGGAAACAGAAAAAAAATATATTATTATAATTTTTTAGTTATAAAAAATCTTACCCATATCTTTGAAACTTATAGTCAAATGTTATTTCTTCTCCTGCTAAAATGGTTCTTGTGCTGAAAAAACCTATCCTTAGTTCACCATTTACAGTCCATTTTTGGGTCTCAGCATTAGGGTCACATGAATGGTTTATAAAACGAAAATGTTACCTAAAATATTAGAGAAAAATTATTATCTTTTTCAGGTGTAATTAGAAATAAATATTACCTTTCATTGTTGCATCAATTATAGCGTCTGCTCTGAGTGACATAAAATAGAAATGTATATTTTTATCTTTGGAGTACACTTCAGCCCTTTTATAAAATTTCCCCTCTGGATTCAAGACTTCACCAATATATTCCAATATAAATTCGCCATAAGGAATGTTAGCTGCTGCTATTAACCCTAACCCTTTTTTCTCAGTTTTGAAGACTTCTACCGGAGCAACTTGGCACTTCTGGAACCTCTTATTGGTACATCTATCCCCGATCTGACATAAATGACCACATTCTATCATTAAGAGTCTATTTAAACAGTCTTCTCCACATCCATATTCATCCTTTTGAATATCTTCTTCTGCCAAATAACAATCGCAAACCATTTCCTGTGCTTCTTTACATATCTGTCTGTCAGTTTTATACTGATTTTCTTTTAAATGAATGAAACTTTTTAATCTCGATTCAATTTCAGCTCGACCCGACTCATCTGTTTTCAAATCTACAGCCTTTGGCAACTGTGGAGAGTTCTCAGTAAGCAAAGACCCTGAATTAGAAATTTGTAGATTTTCAGATGATTTAGCTCTTGATTTTGCTCTATGCTTTTTCGTAGATTGAGGAGATATAGGAACTGGTTTATCTAATTCACTGTGTACTGAGCTAGTATCTGAGTTTTCTGCTTCAGCTGACAATGCCGATTCTGATTTGGATCTTACTAAACCATGGGACTTTTTCTTTATTGGAAGAATAGTTTTTATTCTATCAGATCTTCTGACCTCTTCAGAACTTTCATATTTTTCATCCTTTCGAGGCTTATTATCTTTTTTCTTTTTTGACTCTTTAATAGTTTTTGACACTTTATATTTAGATTCTTTAGGTGACACAGATTCTTCAGGTGTATCAGGATCGTCTTGGGTATATTTACGAAGAACTTCATCAATGGTAGCATCTATATTAGCTTGCAATATTTTAATATCAGGATCATTTTGAGAAATTTCAAAATCCATAGGTTTTTTACCTTTTATTTTGGAAAATTTAGAAATTTTATTTGAACTATTTTCATTAGCAATATCTGTCTCCAATTCAGACTTCTTAATTCCAGAAAATGTTTCACTACTTTCTAGTTTTGTCCCCATATCCATTTCATGTAATTCTCCAACCTGTTTTTTTTAAAACGTTTTTGGTTCTTGTTTTGTATGTTTTATTACTGTCTGAAACTTTACTGCTTTCATTTGAAGTTGAATCCCTTCTTCCTGTGAAATATTTGCTATGAAGTTTTCAGAATCAATATCCATTTTAATCACATCTGAATCATGTTTCTGCGGCATTTTCTTGGGCTTCCCTTTTAAATTTTTAGGAGACTTAACATCTTTGTTTGAGTCCATTTCAGCATTAAACATAATAGCGGAGGTATTATCAATACCTTCTTTCTTTTGAACCTTTTTTTTTCCCAGCTTGACTGTGTTCATTCTGTAGAGCAAGTTCAAATGATGAATTTATTTGAGAATCTAATATTCCTTTGCCTGGAACATTTTTCCGATTACTGACCTCTTTTTGCATCTCAGATCCTACAATTTTAGCTGCTTCTCCAGATTTGGTTGTATCTGCTGGTTTGGCCTCATCCCCAATTGTTTTCCTTCTGGAACTCCTTCTCCTTTGTGTTAAATTAAACTCAGTTGCTCTTTTACCTTGACTACTCTTGGAAGATTTCTCAGTATCTAATTCTATTAATGATTTTTCTTTTTTAACCATAGATGATTTAGATATGTCTTCCAAATTATTTTTTATTCCTTCTTCTCTTTCTTCTGGTCCTTCTTGATCAGTTTTCTTTAAAATATTTTTATTATCTTCCTTACTTTGAAAGTCTTTACTTCCTGCTATTCCACTATTTTTATTGTTACTTGTGCATCCAGTTGTTTCCGCTAACAGTGGCAACTGGTCAGCCTTTTCTTCAATATGCATTTTTTCAATCCCTTCTTGTAATTTTTCCGATGCGGGATCAAAATCTTCTATGCTACTCGATTCTTTACAAATTTTCATTGACTCATTAATTTTTTTGCAAAGGGTATTTTCTTCAGAATTACCCTCTGTTGAATTTATTTCTTTATATGGAAACTCAATTTTTGAGGTATTTACACAATGACTTTGACTATCAGATTCAGATGTCTCTTTATTTAAAGCAAAATTATTAACTTCATCAATTTGCTGTTCATTGTTTTCTATGGCACATTTCTCTGATTCAGTTGCTTCCAAGAGAGAGCAGCTTTTATCATTTCTTTGCTACAAGAGATTATATTAGTCTTAGAAATGCCTTCAACAAGTTTAGGAACGACTAGGGAAGTTTTATCATTTTTTTCTGTATAAATAATAGGAGTCTCTTCAAGATTTTCTTGAGCTAAACAGTTCATTGAATTGTCACTTTCTTGTACAGTATTCTCTTCTATTAATAAATCTTTGTTGCAAACTTTACCATCATCATCATCATTGTTTTTAAATAAATTATTATCTTTTACTTCAGAAATTTCAGCCTCAGATAATTCAACATTTTCATGTGAAAACTGTTGTAATTGGGACTTTTCAGGAAAATTAAATGATACATCAGTAGCAACCTTTAATGATTTCCCGATTCTGGAGATAAACTGAATTCTTCAATTTTATGTAGTTTTTCAGTTTCTTTCACTTTTTGTAAACACAAACTTATCTCATTATTTTCTAATTGACTTTTTCTACCTTAACTTCTGAATGAACATTATCTATATTTTCAAGAATAATTGGCTCACCGAATCAAAGACAATTTGTTCTTCAATCACATCACAATTGTTAGTTGAACTGTCAGACATTTGAACATCATTATTATCTGAAACATCTTCATCATGAACAGTTATCATACTTTGAGATGTAGTGTCTTCGAAGTTACAGACTGATTTTCTTCATCTGTTCCATTTAATGAATGCTTGGAATTTTCTCCCAAATAGTTAACAGATTGCTTAAATTTTTGCAAATTCAGATTATACTGATTTTGATTTTTATTAGTGGGACAAGTAGTTCTGCTCCTCTTCGTATTGGGCATAGGTGATTTACACCTCTGTTCAGGTGTATCAGAATCACAATCAACAGTACTCTCTGGAATTGTACTTTCCGATCTGGGTGCAAAAATCGGACTACCTAATTTATTATCTACCTTAGAAATATCTTCTATACTCACATTCAACTCTTCATTAGCACAGACTTTTGTATCAAGTTCCCCTGCTCTTCGAAGCTCAATAATAATACTATTATCTTCAACAACACACTCTTCAATTATTTCTGATTCTTCAATTTGTGGACTACCTACACTGACAACTAGATTTTCTATTAAAAACTCTTTGGCAAAGTTAGGCTTTTAGGGATATTTCCTGATTTTGTGGACATTCAGAGGGTACTTTTAAGGTTTTATCTGACCTGATTCTAACTGATTTCCTTCTAAAATATCTATCAATGATTGCTGATCAACATTTAAAGATCTAGAACTAGAGGAGCTGGTTTTATTCAAATGTAAACTCCTTGTTCCACTGGTTATTGACAGCATACTACCATCTTGGCTATTTTCATCATCCGACCAGTCCTTTAAAATCTCCAGGATTTCATGACTTGCTTTATCAGGGACTACAGCTATTTTTTTTGCTCAATTTCTATTTTATTTGGAATATTAGATGACTTCTTAGGTGTCCGTTTTGATACTGGTGTTTTAGCCATTGGATTTACTTGCTTTGGGGATAATTTCTATATTTACAATACTTTCTCTTCTAGTTGATCTGGTTGAAACTGTACCTACCAATTGGGGTGGATTTTTTTTTTTTTTGGGGGCATTCTGGTGTTAATGTTATGTTTATGTTTCAAAGTAGCAGATTATTAAGAGTTTTAAGAGTTCTGGCTTAGAATCCTAAGGGTTTGGCGATCATATTAAAACTAATTTATAAACAAACAAAAGTTTATAACTTTCCTGTCCTAAAACCACAATATTAAAACAATTGAAAAGGTTTAGGGACATTGACATTTTAAAACGTTTTAAAATGTCAATGTTTAGGATAGTGATGGAACCTTCCGAATGATCTTCCGAACGATATATGAATATAGAAATGTTTCGAATGATTCGAGTATTTCTTTCGGATATTCGAATATTCGTATTCCAATCAACCGGGGTATATTACCGCTACTTATTGAATGATAGTTCATTCAATTCGCGGTTCATATCAAGAATAAAAATTTTCCACAAAATGTCGACTTTTTTGGCGGCCACTGTATACTATTCTATACACCACACCAATAATTGCGAATTAAACCGAAAACAAAACTTCCGCCGCACCACCAATAACAGCAAAACAAATTTAAAACGTACAAGAACACGTATGCAAATACAACATTAACCCAATAATAGTCGACTGAAATTAAAAAACCGAAACAAAATAATTCATTTTTCATCTTCCGACATCTGATTTATCCGGAATAATTCGTTATTTCGAAAGCAAACCTTTCGACTTCGGGGTAAGTCGACGGTTGGCGGTCGGCGCAATATATCGAATACCGACTGACGTTGATCGGTCAATGTTTCATATGTCGATTGATATTCCGAATATGAAGATCTTCCGGAATACGAATATTCGAATATTAAAATCATACGAATATGCCCATTGCTATTAGGAGTGATGAAACCAACGAGGTTACAAAAGAACTAGAGGGAACGCAGGCTCTGAAAAACGGCAGGCGAAATGTCTTTTTCGGCCATATTATAACTCCCGGCGGTCCGAGGTGGTTTTAGTTGTGTTTTCGTTTATTTTTTATATATGTGAGATGTTTTTGGTGTGGTTTAAAGACATTTTATAATTTTGAACAATAATAAAGAAGTGTTTAGTTCCAGGTTGTAAAAATTTGGTAGATAAGAAGGAGAATTTGGATGGAAAAACTTTTCCCACAGGTGTGTATTCAACAATAATTTTATTTAACTATGATTTATGTTATTTAAAATTAGAATATGCTTTTAATTTAAATCGTTTATTTGTTAATAGATTAAACATATAAGTTGGGTTACAAAGAGAAAAATAAGCGGCTACGGTACATTCAACCTTTTCCTATATATTTGTGTTGAAAATTTGAATAAATAGCAAAATTAATGCAGATTAATAAGGGTAAACTGAATTAGAAATCACTCAGTAATGAAATCTAAATTAAAATTTAGGTTGACTTTGTTTTGGCCAATAGTAGCACCTTAGGTAGCTCAAATTAATTAGTTTTAAGTTAATTTATTTTCATAATGCCAGCTTATTTTTTTTTGTGTTTCTGTTATAATCTCTTTAAAAAATTCTTAGATAAACTTGATCCTTTCAACAGACTAAAATGTATTCTGCTAATAACCAATTAGAAAAAAATCTCTTTGACTTCGATATAACAAATTACGTGTAATATATCACAATTCTAGTGGAAATAATGGTAATTTGGTTTTATTTTGGTATGCCAGTTTTATAACCAATCTTACGAGATGCTTATGATTATTGCTTTTTTGGTTTGAAGAATACAATTAAATTAATACTTTTTATTTAACAGAATACCCAAAAATGAGACTAGAAGATCAGCATGGTTAGAGGCAATGGGACTTACAAACTTAGCAGTTAGCAGACACGCTGTTGTTTGTTCCGATCATTTTTTCTGAGGACTGTTTTGACAGAACATCTATATGTGGCATAGTTCGGCTAAGAGACAATGTTATTCCCAATCTATTTTTTGATAAAATTATCTTAAATTATAGTATGGACTTCCAGGCTATGAGGGTCAGATAACATGCCGTATAAAAAGTAATCAGATTTTTGTTGTTTTGTTAAATTTGTGTAAAAAAACTTAAATAAGATTTTAACGCTTCGTCTTCAAGGTCCTATCATCAAATGTTTTTATAAAAAGATAATTTTTTATTACACATTTTAAAACATTATGCCCTAAATTAAAACTAATAAAAAATGTCTTTGGTTAATTATAAATAGAATAAATTTAATTGGTTATTTTTAAAAACTACAGAGGTGTAATAATTTTCTCAACGGCATTTTATCAAGCTTTTAATAACCTAAAACTTTGCTCATTTTATTCTTTTTGTTATTTTATATACACTGTATAATTTATAATAAATACTGTTAAATAAATTAATAAAACATTAGAATGTCTTTTATTTGGTAAAATTATTATCTAATAAAAACATCTCTTGTATTTGTTTTACTTTTATATTAAAGATAATAAAAAACTTTATTATTTTTTTAAGCACGGAAGACACAATGACTTTTTTAAGAGAAAATTTGTAGAATTTCTTAAAATATTTTTTTTATAACATTATTGAATTGTCTGTGTAGAAATAACAAACTGCATACAATTTTAACAGGAATTTTTGAAGGCAAAATTTGTATGCTGTTTGTACAAGTCATGTTGCATTTATTTAATTAAAAAAAAAATAATTCGCAAAGATTTTCTATGAAAAATGGCACTGTTTCTTTCAAGCTTCATTTTTTCTAACTTGACTTTTTTTTCTTTAACTTTTTCAAAGGCCAGTTAAGGACTTCTTTTCATTAAATTAGTTAAAATACATCAAGCCTTCTCCCTTCTATGGATGAATTCAGTCCGCATATGGTTGACTACGAAACAAAAAAAATATTTTTTTTTTGAAAATGCCTTAATTTTTTTAATAATATGACAAAGCGCTCCTTGGATGGTATCTTATCTTGCACAAAGATTTTATTTGGCTATATTTCAATTCTTTCTTGCTTATTTTCAGTGATATGGTGGATACCCTTGTGGAAACTCTGATGATATGTTTACTAATTTATAAAATTTTAATAATATTTTTTTACCAAAATAACTAACTGTTTAACTTATTTTATAAAATAGGTAGTTTCTCTAGTTTTTCATTTTATATCATAACTTAACGATCAGTTAGTTATTTACATACATACTTGCAAAACTTATACCATTTTTTACAATATATAAATATATATTTATCCCAAACACTTCTAATTTGTTTTTGTAATCGTTTATAGTGCACCTATGAAGGATTGCAAAAGTAAACAACACAAAAGTGCTGAATACGCCTCTGTCGAGTCAGCCATATTGGAGTCTCTTTGTTTACTCCAAAGTTTTAACGTGTGTAACATTGGTTGCGTTCTCTCTAGTTCCTTTCCTAACCTCGTTGGATGAAACCTTCAGAATGATCTTCCGAACGATATTCGAATATAGAAATGTTTCGAATGATTCGAATATTTCTTTCGGTTATTCGAATATTCGTATTCCAATCAGCTGGAGTATATTACCGCAACTTATCGAATGATAGTTCATTCGATTCGCGGTTCATCAAGGTCAAGGTCAAGAAATACTAGTTCGCCGAAATAGGAAGAGCTATCAAAGAAATGCCCTTGAAAATTTAAATGTCGGATGCCACATTGTGATTCGTAACCACATAATTTTATATTTAATTATAATATGCCTTTCCATCATAATGAATTTTCAATTTAAAATGCAGATACTACACACAAAAAATTAATAACAAGAATAGAAATTTTCCACAAAGTGTCGACTTTTTTGGCGGCCTCTGTATACCATTCTATACACCACACCAATAATTACGAATTAAAACGAAAACAAAGCTTCCGCCGCACCACCAATAACAACAAAACGAATAAAAAACGTACTCGAATACGAATGCAAACACATCAACCCAACAACTAAAATAGTCGACTGAAATCAAAAGCCGAAACGAAATAATTTATTTTTCATTTTCCGACAACTGATTTATCCGGAATAATTCGTTATTTCGAAAGCAAACGCTTCGGCTTTTGGGTAAATCGAAAGTCGGTGGTCGGCGCAATTTATCGAATACCGACTGGCGTTGATCGGTCAATGTTTCATATGTCGAATGATATTCCGAATATGAAGACCTTCCGGAATACGAATATTCGAATATTAAAATCATCCGAATAGGCCAATCGCTAAATTGTTTAGGGAGGGATGAGTTTGAGTTGATATTTGATTTGACATTGACAGGAAACATTTTTTCGCGAACTAACCGTTAACTACCGCGTATCCTCTCTCGCTGTTCTTTAGCACAGGTTAAAAAGAAATAGTCAGATAAACGGGTTCAACGCGGTATGTCGCCAAAATTTGATGAGGGTGTTTTGTCCTGGAGGGTAGAGAGATAAAGAAGCACCATCACAGGCTCAAAAAGTGGTCTCAGAATAGCACTAAATAAAGAGGCGCTGGTGTAGCAAAGGGTATGATGTAAACCAATGAGAACCATTGACCTTGCCGCAATATATAAAGTAAAGTTAAAAATAACAAGGTATCACCATCTTAAATAAGTGCGATTTGAGGGGCATTTTAGTAACACAGAGATGGTAATCCTTACCTTAACAATCTATATTTTAAGGTAACTAGTATAAAAAACATTTTTGCGAGGTAACCACAACATACCGGTATCACAGCATGCTGGGATCCCACGGCATGATAACGGACAGGTCGCGCCAGACGTTGCTCCGCCTGAGTAGGTTTGTCGCGGCCCGTACCCAAGGGTGGTAAACTTAATAAGGATTGCTGGATCCCATTTAAGCCCATATACGTCGATTTAAATGTCAATTCGATATTTGTGACGTAATCCTTTTGCCCTATTGTTTTGTTTACAAGTAGTATAAAGTCTTAATTTTATCAAGTGGTATACAAATACGGATTTAATAGTAGGTGTAAATCCAAATTAGTTTTTAAAACTTGAATATTTAACAAAAATTAATAAAATAAATCTACCTTCTAGACAATATAGGGTGACGTCACAAACATAACCTTATCTGCAGACAAATAGTAAAAATCGAGCACTCCTTGTTAAGTTTACCACCCTTGGCCCGTACCGAGCATTCCCACGGCGTGTGTCGGCTGGTGCGGCTTGTTGACCGACATGCAACATGTTAAGTGATACGGGGCGTTTTCATGGAATCCTTGATATTGGCTTTCAACTTTCTACGTGGATATTAAATTTTCTTTTTTTAAATTTCCCTGATAGGTATAGTATATTTTCAACTACTTTTTATGCTTCATGGAAATCGTTCTTGTTTTTATGTTTTGGCGACGAACTATTCCATAGCGCCGGTTCCTTTTTTGGTAGAGGGTTAAAAACCCAAAAATTAAATCGTTCGTCCACCTCACCACCCGTGTACGCGCACGCGCTGCGCAGGTGAAATTAATAATTAGAACCGACGCAGACGCGCCCGTACAGGCCGCGAAAAGCACTTTGAATTTACCGACTCCCGACGGATCGAACGGGCGACTACAGGCCACCGCAGGTCCCATCAGATGCCACTGTTCGCATGGCCTGTCGTTCTGGTTTTGGCGCGATCGGGCCTTTGGAAATCAGTCCGTGGGTCTCCGGCGGCCTAACCAACAAAGAGCAGCATGATTTCATGAATTGGCAGGAAAGTATGGTCATTTTCTCGCTTGGCCATGGGAACAGCGGTTGGAGAGAAGCCAATTGTCTTAAAAATTGCAGCAACGCTGATTTTGACCAATTTTGGTATACGGGTTTTTTTGTTCTGCTGATTCCCGGTTAGTCGGAATTTTTTTTTGAGATATCCATTATCAAACTTTTTAATAATTCTTGATTTTTTTCACTAAATTGGCGTTCGATATATTTTATAAACACCTTATAAAAACTTGTTTTTATATTTATTTTACACCTTTTCTCATTTATTAGCAAAGCTTCATTTTCAATTTAATAAAAAAGGTGTAAAATAATTATAAAAACAATTTTTTAAAAGGTGTTCATAGAATATTGTGTGCTAATTTAGTATTAAAAATCAATTGGTGTGTGCAAAAAGATGGGAAAATATAGGGAAAAATGAGATTAGTTTGATAATGGATATCTCGAAAACGAAAGGTTTTCTACTAAAAATTCTTTGGGATTTCGTGATCAGTACCCCAAAAAACCCCCGGATAGCAACATTGGTCAAAAGCCGCGTTGCCGCAACTTTCGAGATAATTGTCGAAGAGAGAAAGGGGTCTGTTTGTTATCCAGAAATAGAGTACTCTATTTTACACTTTCTGTCAATAAACCGTTTGTCATCGTCAGTGTAATTTAGGACTAGGTGTTTGGTACGAATTCTGGTGTAAACTAGTTTTCACTTAATTACTCTAACTCTAGAAGTAGTGAAGTTAGATTTTTTTTTACTACAAGGCTTGAAGTTGTTTGTTTATAAACATAACCATAAAGCCATTTTTAATTTTTAAAATACGTCTAAAACGCGTTTGGAATAAAAATCAAATACGGAAAACTTATTTACATTTAATTCTACTTTTTAGTCCTACACTTTTCTACTCTGAACTTGATAACAAACAGACCCAAGTCTTTCGAGTATATCCAAGGAAGTTTAAATGTGTATGGAAGCCCAATACTGTAGAACAAAATTGTCCAGGCGTGCAGGGCAGCGGGAATAGGGGGTTGGCCCCAATTTGCGCAATGAATAGTAAGTCAGGGCCGGATTTCCATAAATATTTGTTACTATCTATAAAATTGATATCATCAAATGTCAAATTCCAACATTCACTGTTTTTTTTATTTTTTGCAAAAAATTGTTGGTTATTAAAGGATACTAGAATATTTAAAATTATTGTGTAATATTAGATTTTATATCATCTGATAGAATATGGAAAGAATAGATGGCGCCACTTTACTGCCTTCTATTTAAATGAGTCGATATTTTTGGGAGTTTTGTATTTTTACCAAAAATTTTTGTAAATAAATTAAAACACGATTTTTAAAATAAATTTCAAACATTGTATGATAGTATTATGTACTTATCACCAATTTTGTGATAAAAGAAGGACGAAATAGTGTAAATGAGTTTAATCTAATCCTAAGATTCTGGTTGTACATTAAAAAGTGAAAATTTTTATTACTGGTTTTTAGGCATATACTTTTCACTAATAACAAACATTCATGAGACAGAATAACAGTGGTTAAAAATGTTTAGTAACCTTTGGTACCTGAGTATCCATTGTAACAGTATCCGTTAAATATTATGTGTGTACGGTATGTCGAGTTTAAAAATTTGATAATGCAAGATTAAGAAACCAAAAATCGAATTTATTTTTAAACAAATGGTATTGTCTCGAAAGTTGCCTCCTCTCCGATTTTGATCAAATTTGGTATACAGGGGTTTTTTGGGGCGCTGATTACAAATCTGAAAACATATCTTTTCGGCAACGTTTCGTTTCCGAGATCTTCATCATCAAAGTTGAAAATTAAACTAACCTCATTTTCACTATATTCTCCCTTCTTTCTGTACACAATTCTTGATTTTTACTCTAAAGTGGCACACGATATTTTATAAACACCTTTAAAACCTTGTATTTTTATTTATTTTACATCTTTTTTCCATTAAATTGCGAACTTTTAAGTTCAAAGGCGCACCATATTTGTTAACAAATTTAAGGGTTAAAAAATGTGTAAAATAAACATAAAAAAGTTTTTAAAAGGTGTTTGTGAAATATTGTGCCAATTAGTAAAATCAAGAATTTTTAAAAAAAGAAGGAGGAATAGTGTAAATAAGGTTAGTTTGATTTTCAATTTTGATATGAATATCTCGAAAACGAAACATTGCCGAATTTTTTTAGATTTTAA
This sequence comes from Listronotus oregonensis, assembly GCA_019359885.1. Taxonomy (NCBI): domain Eukaryota; kingdom Metazoa; phylum Arthropoda; class Insecta; order Coleoptera; family Curculionidae; genus Listronotus; species Listronotus oregonensis. Next base: position 12,614 of record JAHBCN010019203.1, read on the forward strand.
TCAGCGCCCCAAAAATACCCAAATTACTTCCTTTCATGCAATTAGGGACCTGTATATATTAAAATTTGTCTGGTCTGCCCAGTAATCAATAATTTTGATCCTTTAAAAGAAAGGACTAAATTATAAATGAAATAAAGGTATACCTAAATGTAAACCTTATTTCTTTTTAATAATCCACAGAAATACACAAACATTGTGGAAATCATCTAAAAAATAGTTAAGATTGCCTTACTTTTCTCACTAATATTTCCTATGAAATTTTCATTTTCTATAATTTATAATTGACATATTATTATTTATTCGGTTACCTAACGTTACGTCTTATAAAAGCACCTAATTTAAATATAAAAAATACTTACCTAAACTTAAAAAGACGGGTATGTTACCCTTGGATTTGCAAGACAAAACCATACAACCTCTAGTCATTTTGTTACGATATTATAAGTAACAAACAATGAACACAAAATTAAAGTCACAATTTAATAAACACTAATCACTAAAATAAGAAGGTTTTGATCAATCCAAAAAACGGTAATCCGGCTCTCATAAAATTCTAATGTGTTGGCTAACTTCACACTGATTTATCAGTGGGTAAGTAGGCAACACATTAAATTATTTCGTGAAATTTTGTTAGTGCGCAGAATCGGCAGGGCCAACTCTGACAGTTATTTTCATACTGAGCTGGACATTTTTTGATCGAATGGGCCATAGCATTGGGCTTCCATACACCTTTAAACTTCCTTGAGTATACCCAGAGAAATAGAAGGGGGAGAAAGCGCTTTCGACCACGCGCATCCAATTTTGAGGACGGCATGTAGCCGCCATGGTTGTTTCTACTTGTCAAAATCAAAATTGACATTTGTTTTGTTTTCTTTGTTGTTCTCATGGAATAAAAAGGGTTGTCGTATAAACAAGACTTTCGTAAATGTTTTGTTTACTTTTTGGATTAGATTTGGCTTAGTATCTTTTGTTTTATTTTAGTTAAGTGTTTCATTTATAATGCTTTAATTTAGTTTAATAAACTATGTCTTGTTGCGTGAGAGGGTGTTCCAATTCTAGAAGATATTATTTTCGTTTGTAAGTACCCCATTTTATATAGTGAAAACATTTTATTGGGTAAAAAAAAACCTAGAAAAATTAAAGCTAAAATAGTTTAATTGTAATTTTAAAAGATAACATACATTATAATAGTTGCAGGCGCAACAAAATTTACATGTAATATTTTAATTTTAGATTTCAAAAAGGAAGTTTTGGTTAAAAAATGGTTAAGTATACTGCAAATGAACAATTGGTCAGCTACCAGATACATTTGTTTAAAACAGTTCCTGGATAGTGAACATTTAGGACAAGGAAAAATTTTAAGATGAAATGTTATACCTTTGCTTTTTTTTGGATGGAATTTCCACCCAAGTACCCACCAATTATCACCAATTCCATGGCGAAACACCATACCAAAACTATTCAAGAGGAAAGAATAAGAAATAAGTTAACCAAGTTGATTCCATTTAATGGTCAATAAAACCTATTAATAAAAATATCTTGTTTTTATTGTTAACCCAATAGTTTAAGCAAACTAACCTACCGGATTAAGTGAAAGAATGTCACTTTTCTATTCCTCAGAGGGAGAGTGTGAACTTGCCCATGATTTGTCTATATTACTCTATTATTATGGTATCTTAGTATTGGCAATTGCCACATATTAATCATTCAAATTGTTCTGCAGCAGCCTAAATATAAACTAATTATGAAATAATTTGTTCAATTAGAATGTGTGTGTGATCTACAATATTTAAACATCGATAAAAATTATCTTAAATTATACAATACAATAAGAAATTTATGTTTGCAATTTTACAATATTAATTGTCAAAAAAAACCTATTCTCCACTAAAATTTTTTTAAGAAATTTGAGAAAATAATCTACAAAGGCAAGGACTATGGTTGTATTCTGAAAACTAAAAAAGAGTATAGGTATTGAAAAAAAGAGTATCATAAGAAAAAGATATGTGAATGGAAGCTGACCTGAGCATTGTTTAAAATGGTATAGGTAAACAAAACGAGTGGCATAAGTTAAGAGGTTAGTATCATCACAGTGCATATAAAAATTAATATATAGCATGTTTTTTTTTAATATATAGGACTTTCCTTTTTTTATTTTCATAGTAAGAAAAAAACTTACACTTACGATCACCTGCTTAAGATGATATATGATTATAGATATTGTTAAACAACCATTTTATAAAATAAAGGTGTTCAATTGGGCCACCCACATGTATTATCCAGTGTCATTTCTTAAAGTAAATTTATTTTTTAATGAAAAAAAAAAACATTTGACATAAAATACAGTGCATAAATAAAACACTTCTATACTGATTATTTATTTTATATACCTTCGATAAGAGCACTTACATAAAAAAGTGTGAAATACTGTACACCAATTTTGAATAACAGGCCTTTATTTGACTTTTAAAGAATCCATTAAAAATATATGTTTACTTTAGAGTTCTAAATACAGCACATGAGTTATTGGGTAAAATTATTAAAGCTTTTTTGGGTAAACAAGTTGGTATTTCGATTTTAGCATTTCCATTTATTGTTTCTGCCAAGTCACCTGGATCTCCTTGCCCTTTTCAAAAAAAATATAGACAAAATAATAAAAAATACTTTTTAATGATTAGGTTTTTTTTATTAAATTTAGTCAAAATTTGTATGTGTTATAGTCAATCATCAAAAAATTCTGCGTGCCTAGGTTTGACTAGTCAACCTTTTTGGGCTGACTTGAAGTCTTAGTCAAAAATCCAAACAAATAAGGTTACTTAGGGGGAAAAAAATTTGGTCAGGCAAACGTCAAAACTCAATTTAATGGGGAAACGGGGTTTGACCAGTCAAACTTTAATTAGGTATAAGAAAGTCTCAATTTGTTAAAAATTTAAAGTAATAAAACGATTTTCTTTTTTTTTTAAGTTAATTGTTGTTATATTGTCATAGTTAAAATAAAAAAAAAAATCTTTATTTATACATGGTGAGGCATTATGACATTTAGAATTGCACAATACGTCAGATTTCTTACATTTACAACTAACCACAACCAACCGCAAGAGTAAACTTATTTAAATGTTACAAGTACCGTCGACGTTTGACCGAGTCTGCCAGTCTCTTCTAGAATCGACTAGGCAAAGCCCGAAACAGATTATTTTCCCCTTTGACGTTTGACTGAAAAGTTAGGAATTTTTAGGTTCAATTAAAAAACTTTAATAAAAAAAGGGCCAAATTGGAATTTATTTCGGGGTTAGCCTGAAAACTTTGGTCAAAAAGGATAAACCAGTCATTCCGCGGGGACTGCATATCGTCCTTTGACTATGACATTATGTAATAAGCAGATTTTAGTGTAAATTATAAATATACAGGAAAGTTCATACAAAATAAATCTTATTTTAACTTCCCCCCTTTAATTTGGATAAGATATAATACTAATATTAAAAAAAAATTTAAAAAAGGTAAAAGACAAAATTTAAATTGTTTTCCCAAAAAAAAGGGGGGGGGCAAAAGTGATGGGGGAAATTTATTTGATATTT
>JAHBCN010019204.1:0-16218 GCA_019359885.1 Listronotus oregonensis
ATGACGTTTATAAAAAATTAAATAATTTGGTTTGACCACAGAAGTTAGAGCAGCCATCTGCAGATTGCAGAATAACAGCAGTGGATTTACGAAACGTATTTTTTTTACAGAATGTACTTTTTCCATACTTTCCCAGTAAATGGGAATTTTTAGAAAAAGCCTATTAATTAATATTAATAAAACAATTAATGTTAAATAAAATATGTTTTTTCAAAGGTGCCGCTTTGATTTAGTAAAAAATACAAAACTGATTTTGATTTACTAAAAATTCCTTTAAATTCCGTGAAATAAATATACGTTTATTTGAGTAATTTTACGTTTGCTCTGTACTGACACTGTTTCTAGACTGTTTTCCTTAAAATCTTTATTGTGTTAATATGAAGTTCTTTTTTATATGAAATTGAAATCAAAAGTTTTATTAACAGCTGCTATAATTGAAATATCTAAAGCGTTATATGTAAAAACTATACAGGCTATAAAAACTGGTTTCAATACAAGAAAGTAGACAAACTGTCTTAATATCAGGCAGTTTGTTTTCAAGAAAATGTTAAATAAAAAAGCTATAAGTTTATAAACAAGATATTTAATGCCTAAGTTAACTATTTTCTTTAAAGAAGATAGTAATATTTACAATTTTTTAGCTCAGATGGTCTTTAAGAAAGAAAAATACCAACAAACAAATTATCAGAGGCCATAAGACAGCTCATTGTATTATTTATTAACGATGAACCAGAAGAAGTATAGATACCAATAATATCGTATAAATACAGGTTGTTTGTGCCAATCACGTGTAAGGTGCGAGAGAAATAGCAATTGCATCCTCAATCACTATCTCTTTCTACTTAATCACGATTTCAACACATTAACCATTTTTCACAGTAGTGTATGCTCTAAGATTTTATGAGACAGGAATGTACTACATGTAGTACAGTTATACAGCTTCACAATACTACGATTCATATTGAAATTTCCTAGAGAGGGAACTTCCGAAAGGAAAACATTTTTCGACCACATATTTAGGTCTAGCGTTAAAAAGTACATTGGAATGCCATGATTGATCATCTGGCAGTTCGAAATCATCTTTCACCCTTTCTAGGGGTAGTTTTTAGTCTCTAGGGCCAAACCTAAACGTGTAGGGCCAAAACTATCCCTAGGAAGGGGTGGAAAATCGAGTTTTGCACACCGGAATCGCAACAGTGGTATTCTTATGTACATGTCAATGCAGGACCTGAATTTGTGATCGTAAACTTTTTACCGTACTGTAATGCATGCCTAAGGCCAAAACTTTCAAAAGGGGTGGAACATTAAGGTTTGGATGCCGAAATTATTACTGAAATTTACTCTCTAAGACCAAAACCACCCCTCGGTGGGGGTGGCAAATTGTGTTTTTTATTCTTACTATACTCTTTTTCTATGGTATCGTTGAACCCCTACCTAGGGGTAGTTTTGGTCCTAGAGGGTGAATTCTAGTAGAGTTAAAACTTTTTGATCACAAATTCAAGTCCAGCGTTAACAAGTACAGGGTGTCCGGTTATAAATGTAACCCCCCATTAACTTTTTGATTTATCGTTTAGGAAAAAAAAGTTTAGTATAAAAGATTAGTGGTTCGAAATATTTTTTTTAAAACCTTCTTTTCATCTATACAAGGTGTTCCAGAAAGTCTGGACGTGGTCCTACTTTCTTATTTCAAATGAGTCCCCTATTTTTTTATTTGAGGTTTGCATTCCTAGCATACCCTATGTCTAAATTTAATGGTTACATAACAAAATGCATAAAACTATAAGTTTTATCATTATCACGCGATATTGCTACGTATGTTGATTTCATCAAGTAGCCATGAAATTTGACATATCCGTCAAATGAATACAGGTAGGTCAAAATTTAGCTACTAACTTTATTAAAAATGTTAATTATAAATAATGGAAACGTTTTACAAAATATAAAAAAGCTACAGTATAGTAATTTTAACATTCTTATTGCAGTAGATGCTCCACATGACCGCCATTCTGTTCAATGCATTTTCTATAAATTCTTTCCTGTCTATTTACTGCGTTTCGAATAATATACCGTTTATTATTTAAAATTGCTACTTCTTCGGTTATTCTTTCCCTAATCCTACCTGAATTTAATTTTTTTCGGCTGATACTTTGCCTTTTAAATATCCCCATATAAAAGTATCTAAAACTGAGAAATCCGGGCTATGCTAGGAAAATTCATTGGACCCGATTTACCAATCCATTCTGGAAACATGGCGTTTAAAAATTGAGTTACTGGAGCAACTTTATGGGGGAGAGCCCCATCCTGTTGCCAGATAATTTCCATATTGTCATTTAAATTATTAACAACTTCAGTTATAATTTCTAAGTATCTTTTTCCATTATAAGTTTGATGAAAAAAAAATTGGACCAATTATTCTATCATTTAAAACCCCACACCAAACATGTAATGACTGCCTACCAGAATATTTTATTTCACGTATATTACGTGGATTTTGTGATGCCCAAAAATGTGTATTTTTCTATTATATACCCCAGCATAACAAGGGTTGCTTCATTGGTAAATAATATATTGTGCAAGTAATTTCTGTCCCTATTTATGTTGTTTATCATGTTCTGGCAAAAGATAAGACGCGCTTCCTTATTGGCATCAGTAAGCCTTTGAACTGGAGATATTTTAAATAGATGATAACTATATTTATGTAATGTGACATTCACCCACTTAGTTTTTTCCAAATCCTTCGAAGCATTTCTAAGCGACTCTTCAAGCTTTTCTGAAAAAAAAACTAATGCTTATAAGTATGCAGATATAATAAATTTATGCTACAAAAACGTAAGGTATCGAATTTATTAATACAACACAGGTTTAAGTGAATATCATTGTTATACAAACCTTTGAAGTATAAAAGGATATTTAGATCATTATTTGCATAATCCGTGTCTCTGGGAATTGTTCTCTTTTTTCTTTTAAATGATGTGGTATCTTCTACTTAGTCATGGACTCTTTTAAATGTTTGTGCCGCCGAAACAACTCTTTCGCCGCCATACACACGCCTATATTCCCTTTGAGCCCTTTTTTGATTATAATTATTCCTAACATCAAATTTATAAATGTCTTTTCTTTCTTGCTCAGAATAACCCATAGTTAAGTAATATTATATTATGCTCAATGTGAAAGAAAGTCATTTGACAAACATGTCAAACTTCATGGCTACTTGATAAAATTAACATACGTAGCAATATCGCGTGATAATGATAAAGCTTATAGTTTTTTGCATTTTGTGATATGACCATTCAAGTCAGACATAGGGTATGCTACATAAAATATGTTTAGAATTTCAAGAGGAATGCAAATCTGAAATAAAAAAATAGGGGACTCATTTGAAATAAGAAAGTAGGAACACGTCCAGACTTTTTGAAACACCCTGTATAAATATAAAAAAGTTTTTAAAAAAATTTACTTGAAACAGTTAAACTTTTATACTAAACTTTTTTGTCCTAAACGTTAAATAAAAAAGTTAATGGGGGTTAACATTTATAACCGGACACCCTGTACATAAGAATACCACCGTTGCGATTCCGGCGTCCCTAAAGGTGTGGTTCCTTCCACGCGGCCGTCGCATGCGACTAACGCAATGCGACTAACGCATACGGCCCCCGTTTAATCAGGTGGTTTCTTAGGACCGCGGCTCAAACTCGCGATAGCAAAATTATTAGTGTAAAGGGAATAATTTTTGGTAAGAGTCGTGATGGATGATCTAGCAATATATTTATTATTGGAAGAAAAAGAGGATGACGAAATACTATTACAATTAGCCCACCTGAAACATAGCAATGACCCTATAAATCCAATATTTCAGCAAAGACGCGAGGAGGGTTGTTATACTACATTAATAAATCGACATCTGCAACAGGATGAAGTAAAATTTAGAAAATATTTTAGACTGAATAAAGCAGAGTTTAGTTTTATTCTTGACTTAATAAAAGATGGTATAAAGTCCGAGCCAGACAACAGAGTTGAATATCCAATAACCCCAAAGGAAAAATTAGCCATTGTATTAAGCTAAATCTGTACAGGGTGTACCAAATTCGAGTCTTATCATTAGGATCTGGGAAACTTGAAGAGATACGAGGTCGGTTAAATGAAGGCAAAGTTGCGCAATATGATGCTAATCAAAATGCCACCTTAGAACTTTAAAATTTTCGAATATTTACTTTTGGAAAAAACCGATTATTCGCGATTTCGTTTTTATTTTTTTATAACTTTATTTGAATGGATGTAACAAAATAACTTTTACATTTCAATTGCTACTTTTTCTGTTCTACAAGAAAGTGTTATTAGATTTATATACCAACGTTTCGTCTTTGAGCTGCCATCATCAACTTCTTTTTTTTATACGGGACTGGATTTTTTTATTATGTATTTTAGGAGCTATAAAGTTCCCAAAACCAATAATGTATTGCACTTATTTTCATAGGAAACCATATAATTAGAGAGAGTCAGACAATATATTTTTGGCAGGATCTTAGGAAAACATTAAACTGATTTGGGATCTTAAAAGCTCTTAAAATACGTAATAAAAAATCCAGAACCTCGTTTAAAAAATAAAGTTTCAATTTTTAACAATTAAAAAAAACACCAGACATTCCACACAAAACAACACAAACAAAATATCAGTCGCAGACACGACTGCGGTTACACTGCTTCTTCAGCAGTCCAGTCGCATCAATCGCAGTCGTTGACAGCGGACGCATACGACGGCCGCTTGGAAGAAACCAGGCACATTTAAAAACATGAGTAGGAGTGCTTTGCGGCTAACGTAGTGCGTTAGTCGCATGCGGCGGCCGCGTGGAAGGAAACATACCTTTAAGGGCGCATAACAGTAGTTTTCGATCACAAATTCAGGTCCAGCGTCGATAAGTACATGAGAATACCACCGTTGCGATTTTAGCGTCCAGAACTCGATTTTTTACCCCTATCTAGGGATAGTTTTTGTCCTAAAGGGTGAATTTCAGTAGGGAAAAAACTTTTTGACTACTTATTCGGGTCTAGCGTTGAAAAGTACATTGGAATACCATGGTTGATTTTTCGGCTTCCAGAAATACATCGGGTACTTTTCGACCTCTAGAGCCAATCCTAGACGTGTAGGGCCTTTTCTGAGGCCGGATTCGCATTCAGCGTCAAAAAATACTTGGAAATATCATGGTCCGACCCACGGATCTCATCTTTTTTTTGTGGGACTTTGTAATTGACCAATATTTTACCAAAAAATGTGTCAGCTTTGGAAAAAAAATATAGATTAGGAAGTTTTGATCTTCGCCTAAATAAATGCTAAAAGACCATGTCTGCCGAAATCTAGACCTTTTTTTGCGTAAGTCTTAAAATTTTTCTATTGGCCATTTTTCCAGACATTCGAAAATGTGTTCAAAAATTCTAAAAAAAATTATCCGTATTCCTTGAATGATTCTAAACAACTTTTATTAAATCAAATTTTTACTGCACGTATCCTGAGTAAAAGACCCTTTTGCGTTAAAGATTTTGGAAGATTATGGCCATTTGTGGCAATAACAAAAATGTTTCACCTTATTTTCAGGCAGTTTTGATTAAAAGATTTTGGGCAAAAAAAATATATTTAATCTAGATCATTTTTGCGCCAAAAATTCGTTTTTTTTCATAAAAATCAACGAACCTACTCGTTCGGAAAAAAACCCAAATTAAAAATCCAAAAAAAGGAATTGATAGGCAAATTTAAGACAAGTATTAAAAAAATGAGCTTAAATAGTTGAACATGAGCTGTAGAGTAATTTGGGTGGCACTGTGACGCTTTGTCCCACTCTGCGACGGCTTAGCGACTGTACTGTTTACCTTTTAATACGACTACCGCGATACTACTACTCGCGTCTAGAGATACCCCTGATCGCGAGCTTCTTGACAGTGTTGACACATAAAACGCTTTATTATGCAGGGACTCGGCTAAAAAAATACATTTTAATGCAATAATTTAGGGTCTTTTTTAATACGTCCCCGCATTTTTACGTCTGAAATATAATTGGGGAAAATAAAAAGCCGCTTTGCTAACCAGAACTTACCATGACCGACTAGAACTCAGGGCTTTTAAATTTGTCTAAATTATTTGTAGAAGTTATAAAGAAAATTTTAACAACGTATTAGAAAAAACCCGGGAATATATAATTACACTTTTTAAAAAATTTATAACTTCTACCATATCAAAAATTATAAAAATTTTGTTAATAACTTCTATGTAGGGATAATTTAGACAAATTCAAAAGCCCTACGTTCTAGTCGGTCATGGTTAGTTTTGGTTAGCAAAGCGGCTTTTTATTTTTCCCAATTATATATCAGACGTAAAAATGCGAAGGCGTATTACAAAAGACCCATGATTTGCATTTTTTACACTAAATGCATTATTTAGAAAAAGCCTACTTTTTAAATAACGCGCCAAGTCTTTGTATAATAAAGCATGTTTCATGTGTCAACACTGTCAAGAAGGTCGTGATCACGGGGTATCTCTAGACGCGAGTGATACTACTACCTTAATAGCATTTTAACTTTCTATACTATTGGTATTGCATTTTTTTGTGTACAAAATAGGATGTTTTGCAATATCGTAGAAAAAGTAAAAAGCAGTGCAGGTGCTTAAAGTATTTACCTGACCAGAGATGTTGCAGTCAGGCAAGAAAAAGATATTTTTGCAATATTAAAAAAAAAATAATAAAAAATATTTAGTGTGTCCCTAGATTACCCAACGAATCATTCATTTTAATATATTAAATTATGTCCATAATATCCTATATTTTCTAAAATTAACCTATGCTGTTATATTTAAAATATATTTCTAAACTATTAGACCATAATATTAACAGAACGTTTGAATAATGTCAAAAATAAAGGACATCATTTAAAATTTCAATAAAATGAAGAAAAAAATTCCTAAGTAAAATAAATTGTATAGAGACCATATTTCTATCGGCAGTCTGGTTATCACGTACTACGTGTTTCCCGGCTATAACGTCTCTGTCACGGCAGCATGGCCGGAGGTAATAAGGTCCGCACCATCTGGGCTTGCCTGGAATATTATTTGAAATAAAATCTAAAAGTGTTTAAAAAAGTTTATTTTAATGATTTACAAAAGACACAAAATGAGTTTTTCTCAAATATTGTTAAACTATCACGGACCCTCCACCGTGTTTTACTGTCGCCGTTAAATTTTTCTTAAAAAGTTTTTCGTTAGGTTTTCTCCACGACCATCCGATGCAAATAGATTGAATTTACTCTCTCTATGACTGTTTTCCAAAACTCAAAAGTGACATTTCTTTTTTTTTTTATCTTGGGACAGTCCACGAAGGCTGATGCCTTAGTACTAACGTACTTAGTGTGGTGTCTTAAGTGTGGTAAGGGGGAGTTTGTTCACACGGGACTTAAATATTTGGAAATTGGGAGGAGAAGGAAAAACTTCTGAGGGAGATTCCATAGTCTTGACACTATAGGAATAAAGGAACGAAGAAAGCGGAAAGTTCGGGGCCTCTCTAACTAAACTGTAAAAGGATGCATAAAAGTTGCACTACGTGTTGCTCTGCTGGGAGCTGCCAGAGAAGAAATTATACTGGCCAACTCCTCTAAGCAGAAGCCGTGAAAATACTTACAGAGGAGCGACAGACTCCCTACAGCTCGACGGTGGGCAAAAAGAGGAAGACTTTCTGTAAGCATGGGATCATTAATAAGACGAACGTCTCTTCTTTGAATGGAGTTCAAAATGCTTTTTTGAAGCTGTTGAGGCTATGGATGTAATGTGCTTGTGCCAGTTGAGGTTATTCTTAAAAGTAACGCCGACAAGATTAAACGACTCTTTGTTCTGCAAAACTTGGTCGCTCATATGCAACGGATGAGCATGGCAGATTTTTTCCGCGACAGCGAACATGCCTGACTGTGTTTTCGACGCATTAAACTGAAAAGATTTTTTGCGTCCCAATCCAAGATAAGTTTGAGGTCTTGTGAAAGAGATATCTGTATTGACCGGCGCTGGTTTTCCAAATCAGAATTACATGGTGGCTTAAGAAATTGAATACTAAAGTGGACGGTATTATGGACAGGAAAACTATGAATGGGATTAATTGTGGAAAAGAGAAGATCGTTGATGTGTAGAAGAAACAACGTGGACCAGCACTGAGCCCTGGGGCACCCCAGCATTAATTTGGTAGAAGCTGGAAGAATGACCACCTACAGTAACTGATATACGTCGATTAGAATGGAAACTGGTAAGCCAAGAGCAAAGCTTAGGTGAAAGACCGTAAAAGGAAGTTTTTTAAAAAGCCCCTCGTGCCAGACCTGATCGAAAGCTTTGAATATGTCAAGAGCAACGATCTGGGATTCACCAAGAAACTCAAGGGACTTGTTCCAGTTGTGTGAGACAAAGGAAAGAAGATCAGCTGTGGATCTTCTTTGACGGAATCCATACTGCATATCATGTAAGATCTTGTATTTTTCCAGATACTTTAAGATTTTGGAATTGATTACTTTTTCCACAACTTTTCAAATAGCAGAGAGAAGGGGACAGGTTGCACACGTGCAGCTTTCCAACTCTCCGGGAGAATGCCCGTGTCGTAAGATTCGAAAGAGACGAGTTAGGATGGGTGCAAGCTCAGGAGTACATTTTTTAAAACGATTGCTGGTATACCATCCAGCCCAGACGATTTTTTGGTATTAGGAGAAAAAAAAACGCTTGATTTCTTTGACTTTAAAAATGGTATCGGACATTTTATGAGAAACAGGGGAAATTGTTGAAAGAGGAAGATTAATAGGAGGATCAAGAGTAGAATTGGCAGCAAATTGTTTGGCAAATAGTTCGGCTTTTCCCTTATAGGTAGGAACAATTCCATCTTCAGAGATTAGGGGTGGAAAAAAGTTTGTGCAGAAGTTTTTTTAGTATTTCAGTATTCTTTGGCAAAATTTACCCTTTTCTTCTTGTTTGCCTTACTTCTGGCGGTTCTTTCATGGTAAATGTTTTTCCGTAAAATTATTTCAATGGTTTCTGGATTAACCGTCTTACCCAAAATTTTTTCCACCATGGCCGCCAATTTTGAAGTACTTATGGCCGGTTGCACCAACACTTTTTGCGACACTTAAGTTGTTCTTAAGCATTAACTGCCCCTTAAGTTTCAAATGTTTCTTGCACCAGCTGAAATTGGTCCTTAATGGTCCCTTAACTTTAAGTGTAGGGATTTTCTGTACTTAATGATCCCTTAAGTAATTTGAAGTTGACATTTGACAAATATTTTGTTTATTGTTTATTTATTTTTCGTTTGTCTGTAGTTTCAAATAATTAATTTGACAAAAATTATGTAAAAACGAAGTGTTTAAACAATGGTGTTTTGGATTGTGATATTATAAATGCGATGTAAATTAGATTTCCAAGAAAAATGTAGAAACAGTGAATTTTTATTACTTATGGCAATTTTGAGATTTATTTACCTTTTTTTTATTCTTTTGGACATTGTTCTGTTATTTTTAGAAAGAACTGTTTTGACGAGATGGATAATCTTACATTTTTCAAAAGGTTCAAATTAACGAAACCAACAGTGCTCAGCTTACTTGAGCAAATCGAAGATGAGCTTTAGTTTAAACATGACAAATTTGTATTAGCTTTTAAATTTTAAGTATTTACTTGTAAATTAGGAATATTTAATTTGTTCATATAAATTAATAAAAGTTTTTTTTAATGATGTATTTGTGTTTATATTTCATATTGACAATAATTATTTCCTTTCCATGGCCGTAAAGAAAGGCGCCCTTGATCTTTTTTTTCCATATTGTTATTAATTTTACAACACAAAATCACAAACTAACTACTGATTTTGTATTATAATGTCTATAAAATGAAAAAAATTAAAGTTTTAATTATTTACAAAGATTCAAGTCGGATTACTTCTATCATTTAAATGACACACAAGCTAGAAAAGGAAAGATCTAATATCAGTTAACTCTGATTATTTGCGTTGTAAAGGCCAACAATAAAAAAGAAGAACGATGCAACGTTGCCATCTTTCTAAGTAGTCTTAGTTAAGTTGCAATAAAAATCTAATGGTGAAAGCGAAAACAATTTAAGTTACCCTTAATTTTAGCGCTTCTTAATAAAGGTCTACTTAACATACTTTTGGTGCAACCGGCCATTAGTTTAGGATTTGGTTTGATTTTTTAAAGAATCCGTCTTTTGTCGTATTTGTTAAGTATTTTGCGGGGGCTTATTTTCGTTCTATTTAAAATTATTTTTCACTTTTTCAACGGGTTACTATCGACTGAACAGTAGCATGACTTCTATTAACTATTTTACCAATATCACGAAAATATTTTTCATTTATATGGTAAAAAATAATCAGTCTTCTCTCTGCAACTGATGTCTGCCCTCTCTGTCTTTCCTATATATCAGCGAATACAGGCAACGTCAAGTATAGTCAATAGTCTGCGTGCTGTCGTTTGTGGCTTGGATTCCACGTTTAGATGACATTATCCAAATTATCCAAACATTTTAAAGCAAATACTGTAAAAATAACAGTATAAAACTTGTTTTTATGTGGCGTTATAAAAAAAACACCGATAACGAATAAATGTATACAATAAAACTCATTTTTTAAAATATAATATACCTTTTCATTTTATTACGATACACGCTGCAGTCGTTGTATCCATCTACGAACGTTTACAGAAGCAAGCTAAATAAAGAGAATAACCTCTGGATTATATCATCACGCTTGGTTTATTTTACAATAAAGTTGTTTAACTTCGAAAAACACGAAATTATCTTCTGAAAGAAAAATATAATGGCCTTTTTTATAAAAGATTGTTTTTTATGATCTTGTTATCAAAGACCTTCACTTTCTTTACGTTTCGTTTTCCTTTAAATTACATATTATTAACACTGCAGCAAGATAGAAATATTTTGGCTGTATTTTACTTTCTTAACAGTTTATACGGGGTGTAACATAAAACTTGTGAATAAATTAAACGGTAGATTTCTTAGTAATTTGTTTTTAATATGTAGTTATACTCTACGAATATTAAGTTACATGGGTTAAAATAAAAAATTTAAAATATCCTTTTAGTGTAATAACTTTTGAACGCTTTTAATAAAACGAAATTTTATCCAGAGCTTAAACTGATAGCGCCCTAGTAACAGCAAAAAAAATTTTTCGATCATTTTATTTTTTTGTTTTAGGCCATATTGGCCTCTAGAGTTTCTTTTTAGCTCTTGTCATTTTCCTGTAGTAATGCATTTTGTAAATACCAATTATTCCATTGCGTACACACAAAAATGTAAAAACATGAACAAAAATGAAAAAAAAAAAACACAAGCATTATCGTATGTTTTGACTTGTTTTTAAAAATTTGTCGCATGGGTAATTAAAGATTTTTAGATGTTTAAAATAAAATACCAATCATTAATTAACTACAATAAATGAATCATTAACGTACAAACCTATAGCAATTACTTATTTACAATAATTACCCAGGTCAACATTTGATCCACTCGGGAACGCCGGAAGCGGTTACGTGCT
This sequence comes from Listronotus oregonensis, assembly GCA_019359885.1. NCBI lineage: Eukaryota > Metazoa > Arthropoda > Insecta > Coleoptera > Curculionidae > Listronotus > Listronotus oregonensis. The sequence goes on from JAHBCN010019204.1 coordinate 11,568, forward strand.
ACTGGGGTTTTTTGGGTCACTAATAACCATGAGAGGATCGGCCAAGCTCCACCACGTCAGGTTTAAGATCATTTAAAGGTCATGTGAAAAAAACTAGGAAAAATCCATGCGTATGTTTTTAAGGTCGCTGAATCCGAATTCGATGTTTTTTACACATAGGATCTATTTATATTCATGCAGTTTTAAAAAATTTTTCCTATGCTTTTTTCCCCACTTAATTTTCAAATGACCTTGAACCTGACCTTACTGAGGTTAAGTGACCTCAGATTCCGATTTGCCGAGCTCGAAAACATAAGTACGAATTTTTTCAAATTTTTCGAATCGTACCTAACATTTTTATCCCCAAAAACACTTTAAAATAACCTTAAAATGACTTTGAATGACCTCTAGGATAAATGTAAATAAAGGCCATATTAGGATTGAGCAACTTCGAAAACATACGCATACATTTTTCCAGATTTTTCGATGTTTTTTTTTTCAATTGACCTTTTAGATGACCTTGAACCTGACGTGATGGAGGTTAACCGATCCTCTTATCATAATTAGCGACCCCACCTAACTGCACCTTCGTTCCCGCTAAGATCAAATGTTAACTTGTGTTATTCAAACAAAAAAAATAGTAGAAAAGATGATAAAAATATTGTCCCCCAGCTATATTACAATTTTCAATGCATTTTCTTATAGATTCTCTTATGGAGGGTTAATTGTGGTTAGTTAACAACGGTTTAGAATGTTTAACGAAATTTTGACAGGTTGCCTACTAAAACCATTAAATAGCACTGACATAAAGTTTTGTTAAACATTCTAAACCGTTTAAACTTTTGTGCAACCCGCCATTACTCATTGCAAAAATTCCGGGCATTTTACCTTATTGGCAAAGAGTCTTTTGCTAAAAATGCCATTTAAATCGTGAGCATCATACTTTTACACCCTGTATACTTTAATAAAATGTAGAAAAATACCATCTAATTTTAATTTACTATATTATAAATTTTAAAAATATTTAATATCTTTAATTTTAACAATAACGTTCAAAATTTAAAACCTCTGAACATGTTTCTTATGCTGTAAGACAGTTTTGTATAAAATTACAGACAATTTGAAAGTGGGAGAGTAAAGGGCCTCAGAGACTATCGTTCTTTTTATCCTTCTTAATCGCCGAATAAAACTGCTCATTCGGAGGACTAAAACTTTTATTTCCCTACACTTAACTTAATTTTAAACCGTTTTAATCGTCGAAAGCACTTACTTTAATTTTACCAATCAAATTAATCAAACCAAAAAAAACAACATTAATTAAGCGTGTTTATTTGTCACAAGAATGACGATTTAAGACGTTCTGCACCACACACATCGTTTTTAAATAAAGACGGACGAATCGACGATTAAAATTTCAAGCGTTGCCAGAATTTTCACCGACGGTGTTATGTTCGGTTTTCGCCCACAAACCGGCAATGTTGATCGCCACGATTAAAACGGCCTAAAAAGAACGGGGTCTGTGGAGGCCTTAAGTTTTGGAAGTTAAGCCGTATAAATTATTGTAGTAAGATAAACTTAATTGTTAAGACTATTGCAACATTTTGTAAAAAAAATTATTTATCAATATTTACAATACATTTTAATTAAAGTATTTAATTTAGGTATACCAATTATTGTAAAGATAAAATATGCTACAGGTTTAATTTTTTAAATTTAATTTTTAATTTCTTTACATTAAACTAAATAAGAGTATCAAGTTTTACGTTATATTAAAAGTTTACTTTATTTACTGATAAATAACAGCATAAACTTTGATATAAGTTATATTTGAACTACTAAAGGAAAGTTTAACTATTGTATAACAAAACAGATTACGCTTAACTTGAACTATAACCTAATAAAGTTTCGAAATTATTATGGTTTAAATATTGGTTTTGAACTACTTTTCTTTGTTATCCATCCATTATTTATTTTATCTTATAGTATTGCAGGTAAGTATTAAACACTTTTTTAACGGTTGTTGATATTTTTAATATAAATTAAAGCAAAATTTTGGAGCAATAAAGTTCTTATATAAGTTTTTTTTACGGTACAGTGTCTTTGATTATATTTACGTGGCATCAGGAGCCTTTATTTTTGAAGACAAAAAAAAATGTTTTATATAAAAACTGTAGGTTTTTTTCCATATTATCTTTTAAAATTATCATTAAAAAAATAGCGTAATAAAAAAATGGAAAAATATAGGCAACTTCATTTTTTTAATGGAACACCCTGTATATTATGCGCTACAACGAAAGATCTTTTTTCTGATTTCAAATATATACATTGATGATATTTGGATAAACCATTTTTGAGATATTTTAGCTTAAATTATTAATAAATTGCAAAAAAGTTTTATGTTAGTATCAAGAAAGGCATGGAAACAATAAAATTGTTATGTTGTTGAATTTGGCGAGGGTTTTCTCTAGACCAATAATGTTTTTTTTTGTGATTAAAAATTCCTGCTTTAGTTAAGGCAGGCTCGTCGATAAATAGAATTTCATTTAAAAACTCTGGATCCTGCTGCATAAACCTAGCTATTTCAAATACATACTCAGGTCGGTCCTGCATGTTTTGTTCAGAAAGATTCTGGATATAAATTTATAAGGATGAAATTTGTAAAATTTTAAGGTTAAATTAATTTTATAATCTGTTTTTTTTTTTAATTCAGTAATGCATCCGATATTGATATTTCAGGATTTTCTAAAATAATTATTAAAAGTACTTAGTGATTATCCTGGAACGAGGATATCCAAAACTTAGTTTTAAATATTTTTTTATTTTTAAGCTTTTTCGTTCAATAAACCTTCTTACTATGTGTTTAATAGTTTCTATAGATGGTACCCGTTATTAAGGATGTAATAAGTAATATTCCCTTTGCACTGTCGTCACATTATTAGTCTTACTATAAAAAAGACGTACAATAGCGACATTTTGTGTTTCTTATTAGCCCATAGACAGGAAAGCAATATAAATTATTCTTAAAAGTTAAAATGATAAACTTCAACTTTTACAATATCAAAACGTCAAATTTATTAAAACAACTTTATTGTTTTCATAGCTTTCTTGATACTAATATGATTTTTTTTCAATTTATATTTTAAGTTAAAATATCTCAAAAATGGTTCATCCAAATATCATCAATGTATATTGATATATCAATGTATATGGATATTTGAAATCAGAAAAAAAAAGATATTTCGTTGTAGCGCATAATATATAGGGTGGTCCATTTAAAAAAATTAAAGTTGCCTATATTTTTCCATTTTTTTATTAAGATATTTTTTATTAATAATTTCAAAAGAAAATTAGAAAAAAATACTATAATTTTTGTATGAAATATTTCTTTCTATCTCCGAAAATAAAGGCTCCAGATGCCACGTAAATATAATCAAAGACCCTGTACATACACTTGGATCAAAAACAGTTACATAATCAAACAAAAGAAACCAGCGAAACGAAAGTAACAAAAGATTTAATCTCAAATCCAGAATAGGCAATCAGAGAATAGCAGCAATTCAGGATTAAAGCGAATGACGTCAGCATATCCTTTGAGACATTACATAAATGTTACATAAACGATAATAAAGCGGATGAGACTGTCGGCAGCGCAATCCGGCAGGTTGTGTACTCTACAGTTCAGGGTTGCGATCGAAAAGCCGACGACATAAAGCAAATCCTGCAGAAAATACATAATCCTAAAGTACAATATAGGAAAAGAAAGTTTGGTACCAACAACCAGTGGCGTCTAGTTTATCGGGTGTTCCCAAATCTAAGTAAATTTATAAAACTTTACAGACCAATTTTATTAGTTATCTTAATAGTATATTATTTAACATTAAAATGCTTGTCCAATTTTTAGTTAAAAATCCAAGTATAATATATATTATATATATATATATATATATATATATATATATATATATATATATATATATATATATATATATATTATATATATATATATATATATATATATATATATATATATATATATATATATATATATATATATATATATATATATACAGTGTCTTAAATGGTAAGGGGATCTTGAAAACCACGATAGATAGAAAATCGGTTAAAAGGGAAAGTTTTGGACAATTATGTTAGTAAGCTAATCCCGTTTACTACATGGTTTTATCTATTCAGGTTTTTGAGAAATTTTGAAAAAACCTGAAACATGCATTTTCGAAAATCGGCCATATTTTTTTTTAAATAAAAAATTTTCAAATCTGTAAAAACCTCTTTGGAGCAACTTTTTTTGTAGAATACGACAGAGTAGTCAATTTTTATTTTCTACGTTTCGGTTTTTTAGAATCATCATCAACTTTAGTTTTTCATATGGGCGCCATATTAAATTTTTTCGTAGCCAAATAGTGCTTTTTATTGTGATTTCAACAATGTATAACATGTTATAGTTTAGGAGTTTATAACCTCATCTACTTCAAAAAACAAATATTTTCTCAGTTGGCCTTGACTCTGGCGAATGTCATCTAGCGTCATTGGCAGCAGAAGAAATGTTAATATAGCTGCGCAAACGTATTTCGACAATTTTCCTGAAAAGCAGCATCCTTAACTAACCCACTTTTAAAAACTGGTTACAAATTTGCTTCAATTCGGAAGTTTTAAA
>JAHBCN010019205.1:0-16153 GCA_019359885.1 Listronotus oregonensis
AAATATTGCAACCACTGAAAAAGTGGATATTGCAGGAGTCTGATAAATGTAATATAGTGAAGTACCTGTTCCCTTTTTATGAGATCGTTTGTTTTTAAAAATGAGCTGTCTACATCACCTCTATTGAAACTGGAGGAACACAAAGTTATGGATTGTTTACAAGAAAAAAAAAACTTTGGCGGCATTTATCTAAAACATTTTGGATCCCGATATAAAGGTAACAATATTTTTTATCGTTGTGCCTATTACACATTTTTAATCGCTAATTTAGTTTATTTAAAATTTTTTTTTTGTTTTAGGAAAACACCTTGGGGAAGATTTGTAGGGGGTTTTAACTTAACCCTTTCCCCTAGCTGTGTACTTAGAGTATGTTGATGAAAGTAAAGTACTGAAAATCTTGAAAGGTACGGGTAATGGGGGTTTTTGGGCATTACCATTTGTCAAGCTTGTGCTAAGAATTCCAACTTTTTACCTTTAACGTATTGGAAAGGTATTTGTACCGGATCCACTCCGACATGTCGCGGAAGCAGATTTCTATGGGCCACATCAGCAGCGACTGAAAAAATTTTTTTGTTCATACGGATATATCCACTCAAAATATAGAAATCTCTTACGCAGAAAGGGGGGAAATAACATATATCAATTAACCAAAATTATTTTCTGGTCTTGGCAGCAAGAATTTGGACAAGGGAAATTTCCCGGGGGTAATTCCAATGGGAGAAAACACCCAATAATTCAGAAACCTCAATTAGGTATTAACTATAGCTATTTTTACTTTCTGAAAAATATGCAAAAACAATTTTATTTAATTTTAGAGACTTGTACTCACGCCAAACGTCATGAAGAATCATCAAAAAAACAAGCCCTCAACTTAAGACAGGGGGAAATGGCAATGACGATGATGGCACATGCGGACACGACCGAAGAAAAATAGTCTTATTGGGTATGGAAGGAATTTTAGGTATTAGGAATTTTTACCATGGGCGGGCGGGATTTGAAAAAGGGTTTCGTTTTTATGTTTTGTTTAAAAGTTTTAAAAAAATTTTTTTTTTAAAAAAAATTCCCCCTTCCATTTTTACCTTTTTCTTTGGGGGTGTTAAAAAATGAAAAAAATTTTGGAATTTGTTTAAATATTATATAAAGAAAAATAAATAACCAATTTTTTATTTTTTTTTTGCGAAATTTTGATTTTACCAAAATGGAAAAAATTTTAAAAACACCTTTTTTTAAATTTATTTTTATTTTTTTTAAAATTTTTTCCTTAAATTTAACTTTCTTTAAACACAGACAACAAAAATTTGTGTTTTTCCAAAATTTGGGGTTAAATGGGTTTCAAATTTTAAAAAAATTAAAAAAATTTTAAAAAAAAATTTTTAAAAAAGGGGTTTTTAAAATTTTTTTTTTTCCAATTGTTAAAAAAAAACTTAAAAAAGGAAATAAAAAAAAGGTTTTCCTTTGATTTAACCAAAACAAAACCCAAAAAAATTTTTTTAAATTCCCGTAACCCAACGCCCCAAAAACCCCCCAAAACCAAATTTGGTCAAAAAAAAAAACCTTTGGAAAATTACGAATATTTTTTGTTTTGTTGTTTAAAATTTTTTGAAAATTTTTATTAGTTGTGTTTATTTAGTTATTTTTTTTTTTAAAAATAAGAGTTTATTTTTTTTTTTAATATTTGGGTTTTTAAAATTTTTCTAATAAATTACTGTGAACTGAATGTATTATTTTTAACCGCCCCGTTTGACCGTTTTATTCCCCCAAGAATGGAAAAAAATTAAAAATGACCATAAATTTTCTAAAACAAAACTGACACATAAATGACTGTCACATGTCACATAAAATAAATGACCGTCATTTTACATCCCTAGCCCGGGTGGGAATGTTCAATTCAATGCCTTCATTACTGTACTACCTCATTACCTGTTCAACTGCCTTCAAGAGCATTCTATCCCTACATTAATCACAAGCATTTCTTCCTTTCAATTATATATGGAATTTAGATATCGTAATCTCAGCCTAGTAATGCAATATTACCAGCAACAGAATTTTAGTAGGAATATCCTTTATAAGCTTTACTATGCCATAACATTAGGTAACATTTGCAATATATTTTTACCACTTACGAAAGCCCATGATGGCTTGTATAAAGCCTAAGTATTTGGTACTGTGGGTGCTAGGTTATTTAGAAGTTTAAGTATAAAAGACTAGTTATCTTACCTTTCTTTTTTGTTCTTGTGGCAGCTCCATCTTCTTATAAAGTTCCAAATTCTCAACTCCAGGCCAACTTTGAGGATTAATTGAACCACAGAGCTGAGAGATGAAGGTCAGTTGTTGCTGTTCACTATTTCCCTATAAAAAAAAGAAAGAAAAACTTTTAACAATATGCTCCAATAAAAATATTTCAGTCCTAAACACTAAATTAACATTATGCAAATTTAAAATGTTTTACTGATGATTTCTTACTTGCATAATAGGACTCCTCTCACATTTCAGCCATGATGCATCCTGCTCCCCATAGATCAACTGGAGTCCATGGTTTCGCTCCCCCAAAAAGTAATTCTGGAGGGTCGGTACCACAGTGTTACAACTCTGTTTGTGAATCAAAAAAAAAATATGATTATTATTTTCTTGTATATATATGTATATAAAGTGTTTTGGTTATTTGCAAGTCGGAAATATAATAAAAAAAAAAATTTAACTAAAAACGGGGTAAAAAGAAAGATGTACTTTAAATTTTTTTCAAAAAATATCAGGCATATAAAATAATACTAATCCAAATTTTATTAATCTTTAAAAAGGACTAAATATAGCTAATATTCAAGATCTGTATACCACCTCAAGATAATGTGTATATATAAGTAGTGCATTGGGCATAATATACAAAAATCAAATAATTATACTTCATTACAAAATTCAAATAACACTGTTCGTGGTTTAACAAATGGAGACTTAAGCCAAATCCGACTAAGTCACAGTATGTCATATTTAATCATACTCCTCGACCAAACTCACCATCACTTAGAATGTATCAACATCGCTTGCAGCCCCTCTACCGAAAAATACCTGGGGATTTTTATAGAAATAAACTAAACTTAAATCCCATTCAGCCATTTAAAAAATCCACAAAAGTGACAAAACATTTTTCGTTGCTTACCTACAAATCACAAGGCAAAGGAGATAACTCAAAATTCAATTGTTGAGCCCAAATTATTGAATAGGGTATCCCCTTTCCCTAAATTCAAACCCCCAGCACTGAAAAATTTAAAAAAGGTTGCCAAGAAACACCCCTGGAAAAATTCCCAAGATTCTACCAACAAAGATTTACTTTCCCATTACTATTTCTTTATGACCGGAAATATAAAAACAATTGAGGAAAGACTACAAAATTAGCAAACGTTTGCTGCAAATAAAAATCATCAACCATCACTAAATGCCTAGATCGCAACCAGATGCTCTCCCGGTGCAAGACACCCTTAACCACCCAAAGGAAAACTACAGACCGGGGACTTTTAAATTGTTTTTCGTTTAAATTTGATTTGTTTGTTTATATTTTTAATTAAAGGGGAAGGGCCCCTCGATAGCCTTTTAATTAATAATAATAATAATAAAAATATTTCAGAATTAGGTGTTTTTAAATATCATATTGTAAATTAAAAGTTTTGCAATTTTTGATATAAATAATGCACCTGGGAACTAAACCCCCTGTATGTATATAAATCTGCTACTTAGTTTATTCAGTCAAAAATAATTAATTACTTTTAAAAATAATCATAAAATTTTTGAGAGTTGGTTGAAAAAAACCCTTTACAGAATGGCCAAAAACCTTTTTATATTTAATTTTTTTTATTTTTGGGATTAAATTATAAATTTTTTGCTAGATAGTTAACGATCTAATATTAATATTAGATTTTAGGAATTAATATTGTTTATTTTTTTTGATTTTGGCATAAAGGTTAATATATTGTTTCATTTAAATTTTATGAAAAAAAACACAAAAGGGAATAGACAAAGAGGATCACATTAAGGATTTGGAGAATAAATAGTTGTGAAATTCTTTTTTTTTTTTTGTATATGATTTTTAATATATAATTTGGAAAATTTTTAAAAGGGATATAGAGATTTTTCACAGACCTCCCAAAACTTTTCCCAATCTTATTGGGGATTCCACTAAAGCCAAAGAAGATTAGCATTTTTTTTTGATATTTACGGAGTGTGTAGAATTTGTAACAATTTTCATGTTTTTTAACCTTGATTATTGGCCCCCATTTTAAATGCTTATCTTTTTGACCCAAGATATTTTTATATTGTCTACTTCTGTTATTAAAGTCAAAATTTTTTTAATTCAGTTTTTTAAAAATGGGACGGTTGCAGCTGTCAGAAAAAAGGCAAAAGTTTTTTTTTCATGCGTTTAAGTTAATTTAAGAATTAACCAGTTTTTATTAATTTAACACCACCCACAGCCATTTCCTTGCCTGAGCCCAGGAGTCTCCAGAAAATATAGCCACTGTATCATCAGCATAAGAAATGGCGCACCACCATCTATTTCTGGCGGTAAAGAATTTTTTAAATTATAAAAAGTACGGGACCTAAAACCCCCTTGGGGATCCCAATTTTTTAAGGCGGACCCTTTTCCCCTCCTATTTTTATAATTTGCCTGCCTAGTATCGACTTTCAACGCGGACCCCTCACCCCATGGTGTTTAAAATGAAGCAAGTGATGAGGACCGTTCGAACGCCTTGCGAGATCGAGAAAAACTGCTAAACATTTTTTATTATTACCGTAAAAAGTAATTTTCCAACAATTTCATAGATTGCTTTTTCAGACTTGACCATATCTAAAACTAAATTGGTTATGGGAAAGATTTATTAATACAAAGTAACTTAAAATTTCTACCCTTTAAAATTTTTCAAAGTTTTTTGAAAAATTTTTACAACTTATAGGTTGATAATTTAAAAATTCTTTTTTTCCCCAGTTTATATATCTTAAAAATTTGAAATTTTTAAAAAATTTTGGAAATTTTGCCTATTTTAAAAATGATTTTTAAAACCCATTAAATGATCTAATATGTAAGGATGAAAAAATTTTTATAATTTTAGCATCAATTCCGTAAAACCCGATGAAAAGCATTCTTAAGAGAGTTTTGGGGTTTAATTCATTTTCTAACTGGTTCAAAAAAATGATCTTGCATATTTTATTTTAAATTGTGTTGCATGTGATTTAATTTTTTTTTTACATATTTAGACCCCAAAATTCGTGAATACTTATTCAATAATTTTCCATCCCCTTATCAGTAGCAAAGCCAACACCATTGTCCCTAATTTTAATTTTTATCAGATTTAGAAACTTTTTTATCTGTAGCTTCAGCAATTAGTTTGTAAAAATTTTTAAGTTGTTCTTGTTATTTTCATTTCCCCTTTTTTAATAATTTGTTTTCATTTATTTTTCACTTTGTTGAGGTTATTTGATATTCTTTATAATGTCTATTATTATCTTCTTTAAAAGAGTCGTTTTCTTAACATCTCTTGTTTTTAGAATTTTAATCCCCCCTTTTTATCCATGGTTAAAATTTTTTTATAAGATTTTGTTTAAAGTTTTTTTTAGTTTTTGGGTTGATTAAAAAAGTTGAAAAAAAATTCAAAAAAATTTTTGGGGGAATTTCAGGGTCATTTGCATTGGTAAACTGTCCAGGTTTGATTTTTGAACAAATTCCTCAACATATTTTAATCCACCTTTTTAATTTATTTTTCATTTTTTTGGGAAATTTTGCATTGTAGGTTTATTTTTTCAATATTAATCATTATAGGGTAATGGTCTGTTACCCATGAATTAAGAATGTATGAAGAATACTTAAAGGGGGTATTAATTGTCTGAAAAAATATGATCTATACATGATTGTGAACTATTTGTTACTCGAGTGGGAATGTTTACTGCTGATAAAAACCAAAAAGATTTAAACTATAAATATAAATTTAAAAGATTATTTCATGATCACACAATTTTTAAATTTTCATCACCCATAATAATATCAAAGTGGTTTTTTTTTTTAGTTAAATAATCTTCAATATCATCCAGAAAGCTCTTATTTTTGAAGGGGCTACAAACAGGTTATTAAATTTAGTATTTTCTATTTGAAAAAAAATTTTTCTAAAAGTTACTTTTTAAACTTTTTCTTTATATTCTAAAAATTTGCATTTAAATTTATTTAACAAAAATTTCAACCCCTCGTTTTTTTTAATTTGGCATCATTGTAAAACACTTCAAACCTTTGGGTGTTGTATACCCATCAATATGCCAGCACTGCAATATAATTATGTCAAAAATTTTTATTATATGCTTCTAAGAAAGTTAAAAATCAAAATTTTTGAATGCTATGTATATTTAGATGCAACACACTAAGTAACTTATTATCTAAAGAAATTTTTTTTAAATTATCCAATCAATCACTTCATGTTGTATGTTGGATCTAAGTAAGTCAAGCTCATCTAGTATACCAACCCTTTTTGTTTTTTGCCATGACCATAGTCTATTTTACTTTTTTCACACTCACAGATATTGAAATGATGGACATAAGGGGTCATTTGATGTATGTTCCTACCTTGAGTTGTGAATTTGGGCCCAAAGGGGATTTTTTTATCTTGTTTATTGGGAAAAGGGAAAAAGCTATGAGGGGAAAAACTGTCTCAAGCTGCCTCCAAAAGGGGGGAGGTTACAAAGAAGACCAATTTGACGTAATATCTCCTCCATTCGCGGCTAATCGGCACATACTGAATCGTTTTATATATGATACCAACCTACTGATTCACAAGGCTTTTTTGTACTTGCCAAAACCCCTGTTTTTCTTAGTCGACAGCTTTACTGCTGTTGAAGACAAAACAGGGTATGGTCACGCCAGAATATCCAAAAGGGGAAAAGTAATGTCACATATCAGGAGATGATTAAGAAATGGAAAATTAATACAGAGGGGAATATAGGGCTCTATTCACTTTTTCCCCGAGCCCAAAATATAAATATCTAGCTGAGATTTCGCTTATTATCAGAACAAAAGGGGACTTAACCAAGACCACGGGAAATGAAGTACTTTTCAAATTATGATGTTTTTTTTTTGACTGAGATTTGGGTTCATGAGGATTATAAAGAGAAGTTTTTCCGGATAATAGTGGTATCAGAAGGGACAGAGTTTCCGAAGTAGTGGTAAATCGAGGCGGGGGTGCTGATTGTTTGGAATACTATTTTTAAGTTCACGCAATTGTTATACCTGTCAGTGCTGGGAACTGTGTGTTGGTGAAACCCTTTTAAAAAACCTTTTGTTTTTGCTTTTTATATTTCCCAACCCCCTTTTGATGTATAAAATCATTTAACCAGTGTGGCTCTAAATGCGATAATTTCCAAAGTAAAAAATAATTTTAATTGGGATTAAAACCCTGCCAAAAACTGTTCTTTCCTTCCTTAGATTGTGAAGGTAGAAAATTTTGGGGGGAAATAGACTATCTTCACCTACAAATAACGCCCCCAAAAATTCTTAGTCCAAAGTCAAAGTCAAATATTCTTTATTGTTATAAGAAAAAAATTCTCGTTAACAAAGATTATAAAATTTAACACTAAGAGACATACAATTAGAAAATTAAAGTAAAAATCATTTTAAATGTAAACGTTTAAAAATTTTCATATAAGTATTTTATTAATTTACACCCCTAAAAATCTTATTTCCTCTGAGGCTTTCATAAGGGCCAACTCCATAATTGATATACATAGACGTTATTGTGAATAAGTAATCCAATCCCATTTTATTTAGTCCAAAAGGGGATAAAGGAAAACAGACAGAGAAACAACATTTACAAAAAAAAACTTAAAAATCAACATTAGTTTCTGCAAAAAAAAAACAGCCCCTAAAAGAAAAATAAAACATTAGCGTCAATTCAAATAAAATTAAAAAAAAAAAAAAAAATGCACTCATAAATCAAACTATGTCAGTTAAACACAATTAAAAGGATCAGTTAGTACTCCTCAATTGTAGTATGCTTTATCGACCAGAAGGCTTTTTTCTTTACTTTTAAACAATCAAGGATTAATAGTTCGAGAGACTGGGGGGAGGTGATTGTAAATCTTCCTACTTTCTAAAATATGGGAATTTTTTTTTAAGGGACTTTTGGGAAAGGGGAGTGGAGGTTATGATTTTCCTAGTGTTGTAGATTTTCTCTTATGGCCCCTGAAATATTTTTTTTGCCAAAAATACAGTCTCCACAATGAATAGACATGGCAATGTAAGGGTTTTTTTTCGATAAAAAATTTTAGGACTGGGTTTAACCTTACAATATAATTTTAGCTCTCTTTTGTAAAAAAAAAACAGAATTAAAGAGATGTTGACTGCAATACCCCCAGAACTTATAAGTTAAGTGCGATTCCAAAATGAAAAATAAGCTGCCCTTTGCTGCGCAATACCCAGCTCATTTGAAACAGTTCGAATAGAAAAACAACCCTCAAATAATGAATGCGAAATTATTCAATGAATCCACCTTTTTTTATGATCTTGCAGCTCAATAATATTACTAATTTTAATAATAATGTGTTGATCTTTTTTTTTCTAATTGTCTAAATATCTATTTTTCTAAGTGTAAACCCCTCTAAGCAAAGTCGACGCACATCCCCCGCCATTGGAGTTAGCGTTTCTTTTGATCCCCCCTAACCAATTAGTGCCCGATGTCGACAGACAGGATAAACGAAACATTTCCAACCGACTACGATTCCTTAAATGATTACTTTGAAAATGTAGATTGGAGGGGCTGCACACTTGTGGTCGGGATGTTGGGGGGTGGTCAACTGTTTTACCAATTTCTAATTTTGGGTATTAAATTTATGTGGGTTCCCCAACATCATTAAAATACCCCTCTTTTTTTTCTAAGCAAACAATTCCTTAATTTCAAAAAAAAATGGGGTTTTTAAAAAATAAACACAGCAAATCGGAAACTGACAAAGACTGCTATAGGCGTTTAAGAAGTGATTCTAAGGCATCAATTAACACGACTATGGTATTTCCTGAAACTGCTCAGAAAGATTTTTGGAAAAATGTCAGATCTTTTGGTTTTAAATTTCTGCAAACGGATATAATGGTTACCCCAATGAGATGAGATAAAAGACCGAGTCTCAACATGCCCCAAAGAAACATTTTCTTATTTTGCGGGTTCTTTATTTCTGTCTACATTGGGCATGATGAAAGGGGGCAATTTTAGTGCACACTTACCTACTACCTGATATCAATTTTTCCAGCATTTACTTATAGCAATATCGTTTTTAACCCAGTTAATTAGTTTAGACCCCAGAAAAGGGGCTAAACCTGATTTAGTACCACCATTTTTTCTTTATAATTGCACCCCGCTATCTGTCCCTTTTCTCCTAATTTATAGTCTCTCACTAAAAAATCGCCCCATTTTTAGGGAAAAGGGCATATATCCCCCCCTTTCAAGAGTGGAAACGTGCTGGGTATCCAACCATCGAGCAATTTCAAAGTTGAATTGGTTAAAAAATTTTGAGAAAATTGTTACTGATGTTTTATTTAATCTTTTAAAAATAATTTCCACATTTCAACATGGTTTCTTCCCGTAGATCCTGGAAAAGAATTTTTGCATGTTTTCAAATACCCTCTCATCTGCTCTGATGCCGGTTTGCAGGTCGACGCAGTTCTTTGACTTTCGAAAAGGGTTTTTACCAAGTGGACCCGCATATCTTAATATTGTTGGAGGCTTATGGAATAGGTGATCACTGCTAGGCTGGTTTAAGAGCTTTTTCAGAATCAACAGGTTGTTAGAATAGGCACTGAAAAATCTGAGGAGATAATGTATTTCTGGTGTCCCACGGATCCCCCCAGGGCCAATTCTGTTTCTCATATTTTTGACCTAAGTTCTATCTTAACAGGGAATTTTTTTTTTTGAGACGACCCAAAATTTTTACAATTAACAACTCGAATGACGTCAAAACTGAAAATAATATCTGAACTTGAATTCCTCCCAAACCCTTAATAACTTTCATTTGAATAACCCAAATGCAGGGTAAACTTTTCCCGGAAAAAAAAGCCGCACCTAGCATCCTACTATCTCAAGTCCCCAATGGGAGTATCAGTGTTAATGACCTTTGGGGTTTTATTTGATAGTGAACCGATTTGTGCATCATATTATTTTGGGAATTTCTAGGGCGTTCGGGTGGCGGGGTTTATCAGGGGCAGTGTTTGATTTTAAAAGTGGAGGCCCAAAATATTGTACTTTGCGTTGGTCCAGTCTTCTGGATTACTGCGCACTATCTGGTCCCCCTACAAGAACCATATCTCAAGGGTAGAAAGAGTCCCGATAAAAATTTTAAATTTCCCTTTTGTGAAGCTAAATATCGACCGCACCACATTAAACCACACTGAAGCCAAATTTGTTGGGATTACAAAACTTGAAGAGCCAAATTTCCCTTACCCATCCTTTGGGAAAAATTTATAAATTTTATCGATTTGGGAGACTTACTCCCCTTTAATAAATTTCAAAAGGGTTTCCCTCTCGCCCCCCCAGACAATTATAAAGTTTTTCTGTAAGTTTTAGCCGAACTGAAAGGCAAAAATTGCTAAACCGCCATGACCCATTTAATGGTACTTACCCTAAATGATTACGTTGACCCCCTTTAATTTAAAAGAAAATGCGCAGTTCTTGTACCGCTTTTTTGCCTGCACAGGGTCTGTAGCTGCTGTCGTTATCATAATGAGGGGTGTTTGGGGTCACTGAATTTTCTTTATTGTTGTTCTATATACTTCTGTTGGTATACTAGAGTCTTATGTATGTATTTTACTGGCTTGTTAAAATTTGTCTTAGTATATTTGGGCTTCTAGCCTGTGATGTACATGTGGAATAAATAAATAAATATGGTATTTTAAATTGTTTTTTTTATTAGCGTTAATAAATTTTTGACACTGTTTCCTATTTTTGGACAGTCTTTAACTTCTGTTCTTCACCAGAATTCACAAACTAGTTTATTTTGAAGTTACTATTTTTTGATAAGCTTCCTGACATTTTTAAAATCTCGGAATTGACAAGTCTTCATAAACGGACATCTTTCCCAACCAATAAATATTTTTTTGCATTAAAATGAAAAAAAAGGGAGCATTCAAAAAAATTGTTGAGGTGTTTTTTGCTTTAATTTTTTTAAAAAATTTAATTTTAGTTCATCATGCTCACAAAAGCTTCTTTTCCCCTTAGACTATTTTCAATTCCTTAGTCAAGTTTTCCCCGAGAGTTTTTTTAATTCGAGGAGTTTCATTTTAGTTAATTTCACTTCATACTCAGTAAGATATCTTCAGCATTAGATTTTAGTATTTCTGTGTCTTTTTTTTTTTTCATTTAATAATAAACCCTTCTTTGTGGTGAGTATTTTTTTTCCCAATTTTTAAATTTTCCAATTTTTATTTTGTTTAATCACTATTTGTCTTTTCGGCATGCTGTTGTTTTTTTTTGGGTTTTATAATTCACTTGGGAAAATTAGAATTTTAGGGTTATTATATTTTGACATTTACTAAATGACAGGTATTTCCATTTGGGTACTTGATCCGATTTTTTTTCTAGCTCTTTAATTTTTTTTTTTAATAATTGAATTACGTATCTCTACCTGCTATTATGTTATCTTTATCCTTGATGGTATTTTTTTAATAACTGGGTATCAAAGACATTTTCACATGGAAATTTTATCACTCCCTTTAGTTGAAATTTAACCGGGTGAAGTTAATTTAGAGCAAGTTTTGCAGTATCCTGTTCTGCAACCATCACAAAGAAATATGTTATCTTTTTTTTGTTTCCTTACATTTGCATACATCGTATTCCATGTTTTAAGGTTATGTCTGCTAAACATGTGGATAATAAGAAAAACCGTTTAATTTTCCCCCAAATTTGTTTTTTTCGAGAGATGAAACCTCTACTGGGGGACTTAAATTACGAAAAACAAAAAATTTATAAAAACGTGTTGACATAACAAACGTCGATCGACTGTAAAAATTTTTTATATTATTATATTATAGTAACCCAATAAAAACGTTAAAGTAAGAAAGTACAAAATTTCCAATCGTCCCCTTTAGTCACACTTTTTAAAACCATTTTTTACCTGCCCCCCAATTCATACAAATATTTGGGAATAATTTTGGATGAAAACTGAACTTTAAATTCCAAAAAAATTGTCAAAGGGGAAGGTGCTCTCCCCAAGAAAAGCTTTTCCCGATCATGACCTACAAAGACTGGGAATTAACATTTTAAAAACTGCATCAAAATATATGCCCATCATTTGTATACTTATAATTGAATATGAGCATGTACTATGCAATGCTTTTACAAACAAAAACGGGAGAAAGAAACAGCCTAAGGGCAATACCAAAAATGATACATCCCCCAAAAAAGCTTTTTTTTAACTTTCTACACACCTAAATTGTATTCATCTTAGGTGCCTTCACACCCTAAATAAAAAGTTTGAGAAACCCCCAAAGGGCCCTAAATATTCCAAACTATAAAATATATAAAGCTCTACTAGAATTACAAAATTTAAAATTTTTAATATTATTTAAAAACCGTAATATTACAGATTTTTTTAATTTTTTTGTAAATACTTCTTTTTTTTTTTTTGTAGTATAGTAGTATTATGTAGTTAACAGTATGCATTGTGTATATGATAAAGGGAAAATCTTGGTGGCCCTTTTATTTACATAAACCTAAAATGTTTTTTAAACCCTTTAATAAGTTCTCACACATTAAGGTTATGGAATTTCTGAAGCATAGAGCCTGAAGATTGTATACAAGAAACCTGTTATCAACTCTGTCAAATGCCTCTGAAAATTGGGATACCCAGTTTTATCCCCACCAATGCACAGAAAAAGTTGCAAACTCTAAATATCTCCTACCTATAAAATTTATAAGCATATTTTGAAAAAAAAATTATTGACTTACCCATTTTTGGGATTCCATTTTTTTTAGTGCTAAAAACTCTAGCCAATCCAAAATCAGCTAATTTAAGCACACCATTCTTAAATAATCAAACATTGGCAGCTTTCATGTCTCTATCAGAATTTTATTGTAATGAATATAATATAGTCCATTTAGTAACTGCTGAAGCACTTTTTAAATTTTCCCCAAAAACAAACTTAACGTTAAATTTAAAAAGAACCCCCTAAATCATGTTCACAGAAGTCAAATACTAGGTAAAATGTTGCCCGATATTTATTAGGCTGAAGCTTTAGTCCTACATATTTCAATTAAATTCACTACATTATCGTGTTTCAAAGTTGTAAGATCGAATTTCTCGTAGGGCTGTTATAGGGAAAACCCTCCCTTTTCATTTCCATGAGAACTTTTTTTATTGTAAATTTTTTTGGGGTTTCTGATATCTCTGGCTTTAAAACTTCCCCGAAGGGTTTCCCTTTGGGCCCATTTTGGCTACTTTTTTCTGGGCTTCTTCCCAAAAAAGGGGGAAATTAAAATTCTCATTTTTCTCTTTTCACGCATATTCATGGCCACAGGGGGGTGACCAATGATGATTGATTTGCATTTTGGAGGAGTTGGGTCTCACTAAATTAACACTAAAACAATACTATTCACATTTAGGAGAACACAAAACTATTTTACTAGATTTTATGAATTTTTACAATATTTTCATTTTCTTTATCTTTGTTGCAAAATTATTAAGGAAAAACCCCTAGAAAGAACAAACATTCATAAACATAACCTCAAAAGAACTGTCTTTGACTTTTTCTTCTTTTTTTTTAGTTCTTCTTTGTCACAGAACAAAAAACGGTTAACTACAAAAAAAAGTCGGTTAACAGGTTCAAACGTTAGTTTTTTTTAAACCTTTAAAATGGCGGGTTATGGAGAACTCTAGTTCTCAATAGGCTCTTTTAGGTTTATGTTTGAGCGTACTAAACGTAAAACTGCTGTTTTTTTTTAAATGAAAAAAGAAGGGGGAATACTGATTAAGCAAGAGGTCAGCCAAGCGAATATCTATTCAACGGCCATTATGTTGGCTCCTCTTCACATAGAAATGGCATTATCCAACACCTGCATCATCTTCGAATAAAGTAAAACAACTAAAAGTAAATAAATAATGGTTGTAAACAACAGATGGTTGTTTATACTTTAAAACAACCAGGTTTAGACTACGATAAGTGACAATAGAGATAGACAATTTTTGTCATTTCTCTTCTTCCAAAAGGATGTACTTCCAACCGCCGCAAGATCTTGAAAATGGGTGGTAAAAAAGAGATTTTTTCTTCCAAATTATAATAAACACTTTCAGTTGGCTGGAAAATTCCTTTCAACAATTGGGTCCCCCGTCATGTTATATTATGTATAAGCACATGTTTTACCTGTGCAAAAAACATATTTAAAGGAAAAAGTTTTAGCGTAAATTTTAATTTAGCCCTTTCTGGATAAAAAATTAAGTAATTAAATGTCGATTGTATGGAAATTTGGGGCATCAGGCAAACGAAAATCGTTTGCTCGGGTTATTCTGCCTTGACGTAAAAAAAAAATTGATAAAGGCAAATTTTGGGGACAAGTATATGGGCTATTTTAAGCAGGTACAGTGTCCTCCTAATTCCGATCCCCGATCAGTAAAGTGCTCGCGAAAAAAAAACTACATTTTTTTTCCGGGGAAAACCCAAAAAAGGGCCCTGTATCAACAGCTTTGCCATGGGGGAACAAGGAGAAACTCAAGCCAAACGATGGAGTCCTTCTTCTGGGGCTAAGCGCTGGCAAAGTTTCCCCATACCTGTTCCTTTCTGGCGGAAGATGGTTGCCCCTCAGTAGGGGGGGGCAGTACTGACAGAAAACGGTTATGCGTGATACCAGAAGCAGCCCCGGGTGGATCGGCATTTTTGCCCCTACATCGATAATTTTTTTTTTTTAAAAAATTTAATTTTTTTAAAAAGTTCAAATTTTTTGGGGGCTATAGAGCCCGACTTCCAAAGTTCCACCTAAAAGCCGGGGAAAGCCACGTTGACAACAACGTTTTCGGAAAAGGGAAGAGCGGTTGAACGTTTACCGACGGGGGGGCCAAAAAAAAAGTAAAACAAAGCAAAGCCCTCACTGGAGGATCAAATTTTAGGACTAGGTGGGTAAAAAAAGTGTAAAATATTCTGAATAAACCAGACCTATTTTTTCTTTTACCTGTAAATTTTTAGTAGGTACCTGGGTATTTAAAGTAACAATTATATGTGTTAAATAAGTTTATCAAAAAAAAAAACAGAAAATTTTTTTTAAATTTTTTTAAAATTAATTAATACTATTAAGTTTTTATAAGTCGCCTTTTTTTAAAAAGTAATTCTAATTTTTTAAAAATTTGGCAGCATAGATTCTTCTGTGACACCGCTTATTACATATGGCCGCTCCTCATATGAAAAAAAATGTTTTGAACCTCTCACCCTCAAATGGATGTACTTGGTGTATGTTGTGGCTAAAATCCTTCGTTATTTATATCTTTTGCCCTTATATTTAACAGCCGGGGTTTTGGTTTTCTATGATCATGGAATGACCTCTTCAAAAACACTGGGTCTGTGTTTTTTAAAAAGTCTTTGTTCATTCTTCATTTGAGTGGTTGAAAGTACAAAATATTAACTTTGTTTCTGGGGACATGAATTTTAGTGTTACAAAAAGTGCCAAAAATTGAAAATAACTTGCTATAACTCAGTGGCGTATCAACTTCAGAATAGTCGCGTGTTCAAAATTTACTGTTGGTCCCTTACTATAAAATTACATTTTTTAAAGTTGTGTTTGCGATGGAATGTAAAAAAATGTAGGTAATTTAAAAACAAAATCTCTAATTTATAAATAATATAATAAATAACAAACATAATGATACTTGGTTTTCCTTTAAAAATAAGTATAAATTACCTAAACCTAAACTAAATTTAAAAAATCAAATAAACATCAGCGGATAACGTATCAATGTATTAGCATCATAATACTGTGGTAAAAAACTAACTATAGTACGTTTCACAATACTTCGTTGATTTCTTGACCCCAATAAAATTTAAATTCAACCCCTAAAAATAAAGGTTGCCTGACAAATAACTATTTTGTGGCACCGCACCTTTTGAAAATGGTTCTGATTACCTACTAATATTAATAGTTTAGGTTAGCTATTTTGGATGCTC
>JAHBCN010019206.1:0-16173 GCA_019359885.1 Listronotus oregonensis
GGCTTCATCGTGCCCCGCTCAGTTCCACTGACCGGTATCTCTCTCCAAGACCTGAAAAGGTAAAAGGAGGAGAACAAGAATACATATATGTTAATATATTGTATATAGTAGCCTTAAGTTGTATTGTTACCTTATCATTTATAAATAAAGCATTGATAAATTGGAAATTGGAATTGGACGACAGGTTATCTATGGACGACGGGCACTAGGTGGTTCAAATCCTGCTAGGTAAAGGACTTTTTTTAATTATTTTTCAAAAAGTGATGACGTCAAAGATCCTAAAATATACGTAGCCCAAGATTCCTAAATAATGACGTCATGGACCGGAAGTCGGCCTGTCTGCCAGAAGTGACATTATGTCTACTAACTACTACTGTGGATTAAAGCACTTTGGGCATACGTAAAAAACTTTATTTTTTTTAAATAAATACTTATTTTTTAATGCGAAAAAATAAGCGCTAATAATTTCGTCACTCCCTCACGGAAACGTAAATGTTGCGCGAACTTTCTTTTATATGCTAGAATAGAATCAACTTTATCCGCGTTACTTTTAGTAAGACTTGACCTTCAAGCAAAAAACAGTATTGTTTACCTTTCGAGTTTTCGTTTGTTTTTGCCTTGCTATAATTATTAATAAAATAATAAAATTAAGTATACTGTTATATATTTTGAACCGTAACCTATTATTTACCTCATCGCCGTTTAGTTTATTATATATATTTTTTTAACAGAACAAACATTTTGATAGGCATAGCGAAAATAGAGAAATTTTTTGTAACATAAAGAGGAATTTGAAGCAGCTGCGCCACAACTAACCCTGTTGATTACTTGCAACTGTCTGAATTCGTATCCTTTCCTCTATTCGCCCGCCGCACCGGCACGTCCGGCATCAGCTGTGCGCGACTCCGCGCTCTATATTTACGGTTGCCTATGTTATAAGGACTTCTTATGGATACGTATTCACATATTGAATTCGAATCTCTCTTGATTCCGAATACGTATAAACCGAATATCAAAAGGATACGGAAATTTACATCACTAGTAACGAAACTAGCGGATGCGGACAGCTCGCGAAAAGTATTCCCAAACACGAACGATTTACGACATCAGTCGAAGTCGGGCGAAGGTATTGATGGGAGAGGAATGGTTTTATTTTCAATTTTTAGGTATACTTTTAGTGATTTATCACGCCTAAAATACAATTGGGGAAAATAAAAAACCGCTTTAACTAACTAGAACTAACCATGACTGCCCCCTCTGGCCCCACGAGAATCAGCCAGAAAGGGCGGTCATGGTTAGTTCTGGTTAGATAAAGGGGCTTTTTATTTTCTCCAATTATATTTCAGACGTGATAAATCACTAAAAGTGTACTTTTTTGTCAATTTGGCATGTTTTTATACGATTTCTGTGGGGTGGGTATAACAAAAAAGGTCCAGTAATTTACATTACACACTAGTGCCTAAAGTGAACACCGTATAATTCAAACATTTTTTGCCAAATTATTATTATAATAATTTTATTATCAAACATAGTGTATGACACGGCGCTTTATTAATATGCTAATTGGATATATTTAGGTTTTTTTTTCTGATATAAATATATTCTATGAAAAATCGATCCCAAATAAAAAATTGAATAAGTTATATACCGAAGCGGTCCGTGCGTAAAAAAAGACTGCCTTCGTCCACGCGTCGACTTACTCGGATTCGAGTATGATACAGATATCATACGTGTCGCTCGGCAGTTTCCGCCATATATTTTCGGTAACGTTCGTACACGCGTCGACGCGACGGGCTCTGGACTCGACGCGTCGGATACCAGTTCTGCTCGACTGGTTGTGCTCGTCGCATGTGACTAAAGTATCATACGAATGACGTAAGCAATTATGGCGAACGAACAAAATAATATATTATTTGTGCAAGAAGTGGAGAAACATGAATGTTTATACAATTATAATATGCCAGAATATTCCGGAAGGACATAATAGAAAAAGCATGGTGTAAAGTAGGAGAAAATTCAATTTGACAGGTTAGTATTGTTTTATTTTATACCTACTTCTTTTACATATTCGTACGTAACTAGTAATAAATAAATAATTATTAATTATACACAAAAATTATATTGCCACGGAAGCATGAAGCATGAGGTGTGATAAAATAATTAGCAAGGTAGTTTCTCAAATTTTGCGGTGATGAAAGTGGTGTTACTTGCAAAGTTTCAGGAACTAAATCAATATTAACATTGACATTTTCAAAGTTTTGAGCATTATATTGAACACCCTCATTTTGGGAACATAATTGTGCAAGACACAGACCGCTTTTACAATTTTAACCACTTTGTCCACGCTATGACATCTTATGGCATTACTTAAAACAGGAAATTTTTCTGTCATCATTCCGAAAGAACATTCAACGGTTTTTCTACCTCGAGCCAATCTGTAGTTAAAAATTCTTCTTACATTATTTAATGTTCGCTGTGCATACGGTCTCATTAAATATCTTGATAATCACCGACAAAGTAATGGGGGAAAAGGTTTTCGTTTTCATCATTTGGTAGTTTTGATGGTGGAGGCAAGTTAAGAGCGTTATTTTCGATTAAATTTTTAATCGAAGATACCCGAAAAATTCCACCATCACTGTTTCTTCCAGCGTACCCGGTTTCTATAAAAGTAAACAATCCATTAGCATCGCTGCATGCCATTAAAATAATAGAATGATAGGATTTATAATTAAAATTGCTTGATCCAGTATTAGGAAGTTTCTCTATACGAATGTGTTTCCCGTCCAAACTTCCCAAGCAATTAGGTAAATTCCAAAGAAGATGGAAACGTTCTGCACTTTTTTTCCATTGCTGCAAGTTTGGAATTGGCATATAGATCTTATTTAACGATTCCCAAATAATAACTGTAGTTTCCTCTACAATTCGCGACACTGTACAATCTCCTCTTGCAAAGTATAATGCGATGCTTCCAAATGTACTTCCAGACCCCAAATATCTGAAAAAGAAAAGATATAATAATGTAGCTATTAAAACATTTGTTTTAGGCCCAGAAAGCAAAGAGAAATGGAGAAATATACGAAGTGTACTTGTTCGGAATTTAAAACCAGCAAAGAGTGGATCTTCAGCAAAAAAAAGACCTTATTATCTAGAAAACGTTATGTAATTTACGCTCCCATTCATAAAATTAAATGAAAGTTCAATATCTGGAAGTCTGCCTATATCACAAGTATCGTATGAGAATACCCACGAAGAAGAACTAAATTTTTTAGAATTTGAAACAGCAGTAGAAGATAGATTACCTGTCATCAAATCACAATCAATCCTTTCCATGTCATCTCCATCTACAAAACACACGTTCTTATACACGCCATCGTCGGAACAACGACCGTCATCATCTGCATCTACATGCTCAAACCCACCAAAACCTCGACCAAAGAAGGAAAGGCAATCCGATGTTGACAAACACATTATTGAATATTTAGCAAGTAAAAAACCAAGGAACGTAGAATTAGAAAGTAATAGTAATCCAAGACAAATGTTTTTGCTCAGCCTGCTAGCGGATATCGAAATAATGACAGATGTTCAGATGAGATGCTTCAAACGTCGAGTTATGGAGGCAATTGAAGAAATTTTAACCAACAGTCCTTCAGTTGTTGCTGAACCAAATTCCCAAATTATTTATTACGAAACCATAGCAGATACTATGACAAATGCGCAAAATAGTGATTCTAATAACTGAACCTTATTATTCATTATCTAATGTTTATAATGTTGATATCTTGGTTTTTTTAAATAAAATATTACGTTGATTATGAATACATACCTGAGTGTTATTAAAATCCTTTCCTCTGCACTGACACATTCTCGCATTGATGTGTTCCTTTTATGTATGGCAGGTGTGAGCAATTGCACCAAAGACAAATAACTTTTTTTTGACATTCTGTAGCATAACAAAAACATTTTATCATCTTCTTGTAGTTCCTTCGCAGCCACAAATGCTGGACAATTTAGATTTCTTTCAATATATGGATGTATCCAAAATTTTCTTTTTCTCTTTTGTTTCGATGCCCTTTTATAAGCAATATAAAGTAATAAAATTTCCTCTTCTGAATCAGACATCCTAAACGCTGGGAATGTCGCGAATATTTAGATCGACGCGTGTACGAGTGTTGGTCGAGAACAAGTAGCATACGCATGGTAGAGTCTCAGTCACGTATTAAACGAGTTCAAGATTAGTCGACGCGTGGACGAAGGGCCTAAGTTAACACACTTTTTTGCATAAATAACTAGTTTTAATAATATTTTTTATTGGTGATGATTTGATAAAAGATGCAGTCATTTAATTTTCTTATTTATTTATTTTTTAACGAACATTGTAATACATTATTAATTGTTTGGGATTTTTCTATAATCTAACGTAATAAACAATATTGAGACGCCCGTTAGTAGGCAACTAACTACACAACAACAATCGCGCCAAGGCATTCGTGTCGAGTTCGGGACATCTCGCGTCTGGGAATACTTTTCGCGAGCTGTCTGCATCCGCTAGTGTAACGAATACATACGGGTACGCTCTTTTTCGTTACTTTTACACCTCTAATTATAACCACAAACTAATTCGGTTACCACTATTCGACGGCGCGGCGTTCTGTTAAAAATAATTTGCTTTCCCTTCTGCACGTGTAGACGTGTACCCTACCGAACAATCTATGATCAAAGATAATTGATACGTCTGCTATCTTATTTGTAAAATGTTGATTTCAGACGGTGCAGAAGTATGAGGGCGCCATCTACCGACGATTTATTATACATAAATGTAGTTTTTGTGTTGTAATTTCTCTGAAGGATAATACTTACAGAAGTTTTTTACAGATATTTTATGTATTGTATTTGTTGTGTTTCGTTTTATTTGTTTTTTTTCTGCCAACATGCTATTTATTGTCATCTAGGGATCTTCCTTATAAAAATTCGTTAGTAGGTTAGACACTCGCCCCGATAAATTACAAGCAAAAGAATAAAATTTGGGCTTCTGAAATGTTCCATGCAAACATTTGTAAAATTGGGTACGAAGAAAAGTAACAATTATTAGATTAACGAATAATTTACGGCAAAAAAAATGAAGAACTGTGTCATCAATAAGATAGAGTATGAAGTTTCACCTTGTTTAATAACCACGTAGAAATAATTTTTGTACTATAATATTTTATTAATTTGTCTTAAATAGGTCTTTTTTGTTGATATTCCCAAGTTTATCCAAACGACTAGAAGTGCCTTTATATTCTCGTAAGAAATGAAGAGAAATAGAAGTAGTGAAATATTAATAATAATTTATTTTAAAATATGTTATAAAAGGTACCTAAAGGAATTCTGGCAATCTTAATACAATATATCGTAAATTATCTGTTATCATACTTATTAATTTACGTTTTGAAAATGATGGACAAAAAAAATGACAAAAGCTACAACTAATAATAAATGAAATTATTCAAATATCTGTAAAAGCGCCATTTTTTATTGTTTTGCCATCAAGTTAATTGGATTAAGTATAAGTACTGCATTATAATTTATATAATGCAAAAATGTAGATTTATTGCTTAAAAAGTAGTATAGAAGCTTATAATGCCATTAATTTTTCTTAAAATACGACGGCTACCTTCACTACTTTGTCTAGCACTACGGAAAACTAACCCAAGTACGTAAGTACTTATTGTCTTTTAGCAATATTTTGATTCATCTGGTTTTTAATTACCTCACTGATATAGGCCTCTGCCTAACTTGCAAAATTATTATTTTTATTTCTCCTGAATTCACCTTTTGGAATAGCAAGTTGTACCAGATATGGTTTACGAAAAGACCTAAAAAAAATGACCAGAAAACAAAAACTTTAAAAAGAAATAAAGTGCTTAAGAGTTAATTAGTTAGTAGAAAATTTAAAAAGTGTATAAAAATTATACATATCATTAAAATGGCTAGGACAAAAAAAAAAAGAACGTAGTTATTAGATGTTAGAAAAAATCAAAATAGTACACCTTCTAGCAAAATTCATAAAATTGATGAAAGAACTGTCTGTTAAAAAAATATCACACAGGTTATCAAAGTTCTTTTAAAACAAATGCTAAAAATTATTAAATAATTCCACCCACTTCCCGAATTCGAGAGGAAAACAAAATAAGTACACATGCTACTAATAAAAAAAAAACCGTTTAAATTTGCTAAAAAATCACTAAGTCTGCGCAAAACATGCCACTAAAATTCGTAACCAAAATGCTGAAAAATGTTGAAATATACCACCCACTTCCGAAATTTAGGTTAAGTGTGTTTTGGCGCGGATCACAAACATAAGAAGAAAATTTGTTTCTAAAAATGTTTTATGCAAATATTTTCGAAATTTGTCACGAAGAAAAGCAATTGATTTATTAGATACACACTAATAGCTTTACGTACCCATCCTACTGGTTCGATACCTTTCGGAACTGCTTCAACTAAAATTCTAAGCTGCTGTCAAAATGAATTTTTTTCGTACCTTCTTGACACCATCTTTAATTAATTATAATAATTTTTTCATTGCAGAGACAGATACCTACAAAAGATACGTCTGCACTATTCGATGGTATAGCTTGAACTGAACTGCTTGCCCTACTGCACAACCTTTTTGATCAAATTCAATTGCAGAAAAAATACTAAGCCTGTTGCAAAACATGGCACTAAAATTTGTAATAAAAATGCTGAAAAATGTTGAAATATACCACATTTCGAAATTTGGGGTTAGGTGTGTTTTGGCGCGCCAAAACACACCTAACCTAAATTTCGGAAGTTTTGTTTCTGTCTTGAATTTTTTGGAAAAAAATTTTTTAAAAATTTTTAATTTTTTTAAAAAAATTTGGTGTTAAGGAATTTTTTACAAAAAAAATTCATTTTGACCCCGGGCCCATTTTAAAGAATTTTTTTTAAACAAATTTTCCAAAAAATAACCAGTTAATGGGGTACGTAAACCTATTGGTTTGTACCTAATTTAAAAATAATTTTTTCTTCGGTTAACAAATTTCGAAAATATTTGCATAAAACATTTTTAGAAACTCTAGACAAAGTAGTGAAGGTAGCCGTCGTATTTTAAGAAAAATTAATGGCATTATAAGCTTCTATACTACTTTTTAAGCAATAAATCTACATTTTTGCATTATATAAATTATAATGCAGTACTTATACTTAATCCAATTAACTCGATGGCAAAACAATAAAAAATGGCGCTTTAACAGATATTTGAATAATTTCATTTATTATTAGTTGTAGCTTTTGTCATTTTTTTTTGTCCATCATTTTCAAAACGTAAATTAATAAGTATGATAACAGATAATTTACGATATATTGTATTAAGATTGCCAGAATTCCTTTAGGTAACTTTTATAATATATTTTAAAATAAATTATTCATATTTCACTACTTCTATTTCTCTTCATTTCTTACGAGAATATAAAGGCACTTCTAGTCGTTTGGATAAACTTGGGAATATCAACAAAAAAAAAGACCTATTTAAGACAAATTAATAAAATATTATAGTACAAAAATTATTTCTACGTGGTTATTAAACAAGGTGAAACTTCATACTCTATCTTATTGATGACACAGTTCTTCATTTTTTTTACCGTAAATTATTCGTTAATCTAATAATTAAGTTACTTTTCTTCGTACCCAATTTTACAAATGTTTGCATGGAACATTTCAGAAGCCCAAATTTTATTCTTTTGCTTGTAATTTATCGGGGCGAGTGTCTAACCTACTAACGAATTTTTATAAGGAAGATCCCTAGATGACAATAAATAGCATGTTGGCAGAAAAAAAAAAAATAAAACGAAACACAACAAATACAATACATAAAATATCTGTAAAAAACTTCTGTAAGTATTATCCTTCAGAGAAATTACAACACAAAAACTACATTTATGTATAATAAATCGTCGGTAGATGGCGCCCTCATACTTCTGCACCGTCTGAAATCAACATTTTACAAATAAGATAGCAGACGTATCAATTATCTTTGATCATAGATTGTGCGGTAGGGTACACGTGCAGAAGGGAAAGCAAATTATTTTTAACAGTACGCCGTCGAATAGTGGTAACCGAATTAGTTTGTGGTTATAATATATGACTAAATAGGTAAGTGAATTCAGAGTTGCTAAAACAAATTAATATTGTCTCCTATGGTATTTATCGTCAAAATCCCTAAATACAAGATGCCTTTTTCTTGAAGATTAAAAAAAAATGCAATTTTAATAGATATTTCTTATACAAGAGTATTATTATTATTAAATGTAGTTACTGCCCAAGTTAGTTACAATCATTTTCCGAGATTGTTTCCCAATTACATTGTGGAAATTATAATTTTTCTAAATTTCAGGATATATATATATATTTTTTTTTTCCTTAAGAAACCAACTTGCCAAATGTTTTTTAATGATTGTTATAAAAACGACAAAAGTTATAAATAGACCCACTGTTAGTTTGTGTATTTTTCAAAATGCCTATACTAAAATCGTTTATTAATAGAAACTCCTGCATTAATAATCTTTTTGTATACGTTAATACTCAAAATAAACGATTGCCGAAAAAGATGTTTTTATATCTTACCGTATAGTATTGATATTTTCTACATAAAATAATAAATTTTCTTCTCTTGTTTCAGAGTTGAGAAACTGACTAAGAGACTAAGATCCTTTAATTACGCAAAGTGATTGAAGATTGTTACTTGAGTCCTGAGGATTAAAAAGTATTAAAAATAGTGATTCTTAAAAATAAACCCTTGTTCAAGACGATTTTGTTCTTAAAAAATTAAAGAAACAAAATGGAAAAGTTTATTATTATTAAAGACAGCATCAAGAAGATCCGAAGATATAATGTTACCGGTCGTAGTGTCGAGTTTAGGTTAAAACCAGTGCCGACTGGATCTGAACCTATTGGCTGGCTCCGGGATGCTATTAGTCAAATAATTAACAGAGCAACCGATGACCTTAACCCGACAGATCAGGTTGGATTTAGTTTTTGCTCCAAAGAATTTAATAGAGGTGAAGGTTGGATCCGTTTTAAGCCAGCTAGAGAAGTAAATTATGAAGATGTATGGGGTGTTATCAGCAGTATTTACCAATCTAATTCTTCTGGTTTTAACACGGATTCCTTTTGTCTTGGAGTGACCTCTGTAAGAATGCCTGAAGGAAAAGGGGGAACACACAAGTATAACACATTTGTAGAGGAATGTATAATGCGAAAAGGAATTATAACAATTAAAAATACCGATAACCTATGTCTTCCCCGTGCACTGGTAGTGGCTATGGCCAAGGTAACAAATGATCCGGAGTTTAATAAAATAAGAAAAGATGTTTGTAAAATTCAAACACAAAGAACAATAAAATTATTGAATGAGGCCAACATTAGTATTCCGAAAGACGGAGCAGGAATTCCAGAGTTGCAAAAGTTCCAACAACATTTAAAAACATTTAAATTGTTGTTTACAAATATGGTTCAAAGGGAAGAAATGTAATTTTTGAAGGATCTGAGAGAGCGATAGAAGGCTGAATTTATTACACCACAAAGACCATTACAACGTTATAACCTCACTAACAGCCGCCTTTGCGGCTAGTTATTTCTGTGAGATATGCCATATTCCCTACGAGCACAAAGACGAGCACCGTTGTGGAGGCACATGCCCCGGGTGTTTTCAATCCCCAAAGTGTACGGCAGACCAAGTCAAGAGAAAATGTAACAACTGTAAACGTTACTTTAGGGGTGAAGCATGCTTTAATAATCATATAAAAGATAAGTCTTATGATAAAAATTTCTCTGTATGTAACAAAATTAAAAGATGTGAAAACTGTCTCACTACAATGAAAGATCAAAGAATACACATATGTGGGGAGATTTTTGCAAGAATTGTTACAGGCATGTGCCCCATAATCATTTGTGTTATATTCAAAGAGATATGGGAAAATCTAAACTTAAAGATATTCTTTTATTTTTTATGATTTAGAAACCCGTCAAGAGGAGGTCTTAGAAAACGGTTCTCTTCTTCATGAACCTAATTTGTGTGTATTTAAACAATGCTGTGATACTTGCATAAACACTGACGTTATACGCTGTAATAAATGTGGAGTACGTCTTCAAGTTTTAAGAGGACAAGATCCTGTAGCTTCCTTCACACAACATGTCCTACAATGGAGGCGAAAATTCAAAAATATTGTCATTATGGCCCACAATGGACAATCGTTTGATCACCAATTTATCCTAAATTATATTTTAACTAAGACAGTTAACTCCAGATCTTATCATGAGAGGTACAAAAATTATTAGTATGATTGTGGGGAACGTGAAATTTATTGACTCTTTAAACTATTTTCCAATGCCCTTAGAAGCTGCCTGAGGCGTTTGGTCTCGATTATAATTTTAAAAGGGTTACTTTCCCCATCTGTTTAATACGAGAGAAAATGAAAATTATGTTGGAAAATTACCAAACAAAGAATTTTACAGCCCCGATGAGATGAAGAAAGAAGATAGAGCAAAATTTATTAGCTGGTACGAGAAACACCGAAACGACCAGTTTGATATGCAAATAGATCTAGCTGGCTACTGTATCTTAGACGTTGAAATTTTAACCAAAAGCATGTCTTAAATTTAGGGAACAGCTAATGAACACCGCAAATGTTTGTCCTTTTACAGAAGCTACTACCATAGCAAGCGCCTGTAATAAGGTATTTGCAGAAATTTCCTCCAGCCCAACACGATAGGTATAATTCCCAAAAATGGCTACAGATGGAGAGACCGGCAAAGTAAAATTGCAATTCAATGGTTGATTTGGGAAGAACACCAAAGAAAGATAAATATTATTCATGCAGCCAAAGAACAAGAGGTTATTTTACATGGTTTAAAGGTAGATGGTTTTTGCCCGGAAACAAAGAAGTCTTTCAGTTTCAAGGTTATTTCCACGCTACGATTTGCTAAAACCCAAAAAACGATCCTGTTTTAAATGATCCCTCGCAGACCTTAAACTTAAGGTATGAGTCAACCGTGGCCACTACTGAACATCTAAGAAGTTTTGGCTTTACGGTACATGAAATGTGGGAATGTCAGTTTAGAAGAATGTTACAAGAAGATTCAAATATCGAAGCATTTATCAAGAACCATCCCATAATAGCTTCGATCCCCTTAAATCCAAGAGATGCTTTTTACGGAGGCCGCACTGGAAATGTTTGGAAATATTATAAACCAAAAGAAGATGAAAAAATTAAATACGTTGATATTTGTTCTCTGTACCCATATGTTTGCAAGTACGGAAAATTTCCCATCGGTCATCCAGAGGTCCTTGTTGGAGAAGATTGTAAAGATTTGGATTTAAATAAAGTGAATGGTCTAATTAACTGCAAAATTCTTCCCCAAAACATATTTATCATCCTGTGCTACCTATTAAGATGAATAATAAATTAATGTTTGTCTTGTGTCGCTCCTGCGGAGAAAATATGAACCTTCAGGAATGCCAACATTCCGATGAAGAACGAACTCTGGAGGGAACTTGGGTTCTAGATGAAATTTTAAAAGCGGTCGAAAAGGGTTATAAAATCCTATATGTTTCTGAATTTTGGAAATACGAGATGCGACAGTTTAATAAAAGATGACAATTTAGAAGGCATTTTTACAAAAATGATGAACACATTTATTCAGATAAAACAAGAAGCATCGGGTTGGCCTAAAATTGTAAAACAGAAAACGAAAGAAACAAATACATCGTAGAATTCTTAGAAAAGAAGATGTCGAGCTGAGGTATGCTCGTATTTTGGAGAATCCAGGTCTTCGTTCGTTAGCTAAATAATCGCTTAATAGTTTCTGGGGAAAATTTGGACAAAAAGAGAATCAACCAAAATAAAATTATTAACAATCCCTCGGAATTCTTTTCAATATTGACAAATCCTTCACTACATGTTAATAGCGTTCTTCCAATAAATGAAGATACCTTAGTAGTTGGGTATGAATTTACAGAGGAGACTTTTGATCCTCTCCCTACTGTAAATGTTGTTATTGCAGCCTACGTTACGGCCCAAGCGAGACTTAAATTGTATAGTTATCTTGAACAACTTAACAAAAGGGTACTATACTACGATACCGATTCAGTTATTTACGTTTCAAAAGATAACGAAGCAGATATACCTACAGGTCAGTTTATCGGCGATATGACAGACGAATTGGAATGTTATGGCTCTGGCTCCTATATTACAGAATTCGTCTCTGGAGGGCCAAAAACTACGCCTATAAAGTATTTTCCACTGACACAAGTGACGAAAAGGTTGTTTGTAAAGTAAAAGGTATTAACATTAATTATGAAGCCTCCAATTGGTCAATTTCGATTCTATAAAAAACACGGTATTGAACAGGACCGACCCTATACCTATTGTGTCAAAGAATTTCAGAAGAACAAAAGAGCACCAGGTCATGACACGTACGGAAGTGAAGCTATATAGACCAAATTCTACAAAAAGAAAATTTTTGAGGATGGCAGCTTCTACCGTTTGATATAAGCGACAGAAAATAGAATAAATTATTGTATTATAAATATGTTATTTAATAAAAAATGCTAAGAAAAAGATATAGTGTTTTTGTGGTTTTAGCTTTTTTAATGTTTAGTGGTTATCTTATATTGCGAAGGAAACATACCTACATATAGACAGGCGGATAACCAGATAAATAGTCCAACATGTTGATAGACTAACAGACAGACAGACGAGTCAAAGGACCAGATTAACAAGGATCGGGCTGCAGATAAGGGAGGAGAGACACAGATAGACGTACAGACATAATGAATATAAAAACAGTGTTTTTCGTTTGTTAGGGAACCCGGTACCCCATTAATTTAAATTATATGAAACCCAAATTAAATTATTATATACTTTGATTTCCATATGACAATTTCAGTCCTGTATACCGTAAATCAAAATACAAATGATGAAGGTATTTTTTGTTTTAGTCTATTTTAGGGCTTATGATATATTTTCTTTCTTAAACCAGAATTTTATCTTATGTATTTAGTCACGTTCTGGTTACACACAACAAGTAAAAATTTTTGCAAAAAAAATAAATAAAATCTTTTTTCCATTTTCAGTAAAAATGATATTAAAATCCAGTGTCGTTTTTCTTAAGTGTGGTTCTTACAATTTAGAACTTTTTCTTTACAAGTCTTGTGCTTTTGCACTCTTTTTTATTAAATTTTTCTAATGCAGAAGTTTATTGTTAGTATTGTAGAAGTTTAAGTACCTGTAACAAAAACTGAGTATTGAAAATAATAAAACCCAGAATAAATTAAAACTTAGTTTCTTCATATTTATTATTTTTAGAAAAAAATGCGCCAGCATAATTTTGTTCAAGTTAGTTTTTTGTATAGACCATGATATATTTCTTACTTAAAACCAAAACCCTTGGGGATTTAACTTCGTATGACGTTTCGCATATCGTTCCCCTCGATATAAACAATTCTGTTTTGTTTTTAAGTTGGTCTAAGCAGTTTAAACCCTTTTTTTAACAATTGTTTTTGCATACTTTTTATTTTAAATTTTTAATCAAATTATGCGTTAATTTTGAATTTAACATCCCGTAACAAAAATGAGTATGAAAATATTAAAACCGCTGAATTGCTAAGAAAATTTCATTTGAGTGATTCAGTTTTAGAGAGAAAAGATTTATGCGCGATTTTTTTCTGAGTTGTTCATTGTATATACCTATTTATTTTAAAAATAATTTAGGTTTTTGGGCGCCCTAATTTATTAATTTAAAGTCATTTTGGGTTTCTAACAATTATATTATGGCCAATTAAGCACAAGTTTTACCGGAAAAATTAACAACTATCGTAATTTATTAAAATGTTATCTACATAAGTGATAATCAACATAAGAAAAAATGGAAAATATTTTTTTCTCTAAAGTTATAAAAGTTACAAACCTAGAAAAATTCAAATAATTTTAACAGTATTTGTGTGATTCTAATATATTATGGCTCCTCTTGGTCAAACCTACTTTTAAATTATTTAGGCCATAAATTCGTCCTGATATAACTTATTTTTTTTGTGAAAGTTTAACAAATTTTAATATTAACACACCAGTTTATGTTTTCAACTAACAATAATCGCACCCAGATTAACCTCATTGAATAATACCAATGTTCAAGCTATCTTTTCAGCAAACCATTTTTTTTTGTGCGGTTTCCATATACTTTCAAGTTGTATTGTAAATAAAGATACCAAATTCTTTCTTCTATAACCCTAAAAAAAAAGTCCTATCGGTATAAATATCGTTTTTTATTTATACAGAAAAAGGTTACTGACGCCGCGCCGCGCCATACCTTCCGTTGTCTTGAATGCGAATGCTGTGCCTTCGTCTGTTGTAATTTCCACTTCCGTCCCCCGATGTTTTATAGATGTCCCCTTTCCCCCTTCCAAAAGGGTTCCCCTGACCAGGTAGAAATTTTCTTCACTTATTTCTCCCCAAGGGTGAAGTGGTAACGCAAATCTCGCAATGAAGATCCCGAGTTCAATTTTCCCCGGCCCAAAAAAACTTTTTTTAATAAAAAGAAGGGCCCCTCAAAAAAATCAATATTCAAAAATTTTTTACTCGTGACGGACCCCATAGTATGGATATGGGGGGGAGGGCCCTTTAAAGAAAAGGGGTAATTTGAATTATCGGCCCTTTTAAAAAAAGGATAGTTATTATCGGACCTTTAAGAGATCGGAAAAATAACATGGAACTTATCGGACATTTAAGCTAAACATTTATTATGGGCCCTTTAAAGATGGGAAAAAATAAATGGAACTTATACTTTAAGCTAAACGGGATGGTTATTGTCGTGCCCAACCTCCCGGTTTTCCCTATGCCACGTAGGAACGTTTGATCATCTCTCAAGGAAAGACCCTATACAGGTATACAAAAAATTTACTTTTCATTTTTTTTTTAATTTTAACTTCATATAATTCAATCGAAATCGCAAAAATCAATGAATAAAACGGTAATAAACAGTCTTTATTGACTAACTTTTTTATAAAAATATTCGTTTAATAAAGACCTAATTTATATACTAGTTCTATAAATAGTTATTATTCAGCCTTTTTTTTTTAAAGGTAATCTTTTTTTTACAACGTTTCTTCTATAAACGGGGTCTAAAATAATTTTTTTCGCAAATAGTCCAGAAAAAAACAAGCTAAAAAATGAAAAACGCCAATTTTTTCAAAATGCTAAAATTTGATGAAAATTTGGGGTTGCTAAATTACCCCCCTTTTTAAAATTTTTTTATGCCGATAACCTTTTTTTTTAGGGGAAAAAATACCCTTTTTTCAAAACCTAAAAAATATACATTAAAGCTTAAGTTGAGTAAAATTTGACTTAAAAAATTAAAAAAATAGTATTTTTTTTTTAAACATTATTTAAAAAATTTTTGCCCCTTTAAAATCAATCCTTTTTTTTTAAAAAAAAAAAAACCCAAAAAAAAATTTTATGTTATTACATGTTTTTATAAAATTTGGGGGTTGTTAACTTCCCTTCCTTTAAAACTTCATTATGCAAAGGTTCCTTTTTTAAAAATTTCCCCCATTTAACCCAAAAAAAACCTTTTTAATTTATTTAAAAAAAATGACTGCTCAAAAAAAATTATTAATTTAATTTTGTAATTTTTTTAATTTAAAAAAAAACCTTTTTTTTAAGCAGAATGTATGAATGCTCCAAAAAAGGTTTTTTTAAACATTAGTAGCGTAATTTTTCAGTTCTTTCAAAAATTTTTTAAAAAAAACCTTTTTTGGGTTTTTTTTAAAAGCTATAAGGCCCTATAAAAAAATTTAAAAACCCCATTTTTT
Organism: Listronotus oregonensis; assembly: GCA_019359885.1. Classification (NCBI taxonomy): domain Eukaryota; kingdom Metazoa; phylum Arthropoda; class Insecta; order Coleoptera; family Curculionidae; genus Listronotus; species Listronotus oregonensis. The sequence continues at coordinate 15,869 of JAHBCN010019206.1, forward strand.
AAAAAGGTAAAAAGGTAGTGCTCTTATACACACTTTTAACGTTATTAATTTTCGTCAAATTAACAAAAAAAAAAAAAAAAAATATTTGTATTTCACAAAGCTACAATTTTATACCCAGTAATTTTTTTTATCTTCCTTTTTTTTTATTTTTTCAAAAAAAACATTTTTTTAAAATTCTGAAATTTGATTTTCACTTGGGGCCCCTTTTCTTCAAAAAAAAGCAATTTAAATCGGTTAAAAATTTTTTAAAAAAATTTATAATATATAAAAAAGAAAACTGAAAAAGGGGTACGATTTATTTTGTT
>JAHBCN010019207.1:0-16264 GCA_019359885.1 Listronotus oregonensis
CTTAGCCTGAAATCTGGCTTAGCGGAGTGGGGTTTAAGAAGTGACTGAGAAGCTGGGGCCCTTCCCCCAGTGACTCGGACAATCCAGAAATCGGATTTTTAAGTGGCTAGGCCGAGAGGCCAGGGTGGGTGGTACCCGGGTCCTTCCTGTAGGTACCGGGTACCATCCTAAATACTTAGTCCAAAATTTGAATTTTTGGTCTTTTGTGGGGCCTTTGGAGAGCTGGATCATACCCAGATGGTCCTCGGATCCTCGGATCAGTAAAACTTTAGTATCAGACCAATCATAGAAAGAGCAAATCGGTGGGTGTATGGTCTGTAAGTTAGTTGAACAGTTGTGCAGACACAGGGTTTGCCCAAATCCACAAATTAATCGTATATTATTTGAGCGTCTATGGGGTTTTAAAGGTGTCCTTACACCAGCAGTTTATTGCAATGACCTTAACCAGATTTAAAAATTATTTTTAAACGTTTCTTTTCAGATTTTTTTTTAAATGTTAAAGAGAGTAAAATTTGTTAAAACCCATATCCACGCTCGAGAAAGATTAACATATCCCTGTATGATGCAGTTTCTAAAAGTTTAAAAACTTTTTAGTCATGTAGAATCACTTTCTACATGACTAAAATTTACGAGGTGTAATAAAGGTGGCGTCTTTAATCATAAGCTTAGAAATCTTTTAAATATCTAAAATCCCGACACCCACGGTATCTAGTACTTATAGGCTTCATACAATAAGCCTTTCTGAGCTGTCATAAAAATATGTTAACCCGTTCAAAAAGTCCAACCAAGCCTGTAGAGATTCTTATGATTTCAGATGACAATAATTTCTTAAATAACATTTGCTGGACAAAAAAATCAGAACAGTTCAGAGACCGTTAGTAGAGTGTGACCACCCAGCTAACTAACCAGATTACAGGTCGGCACTTTAACTAAAAGGCTTCGAAGGCAGCCTTGCCTTCAACCGTGCGAACCAGCGTGTGAGAGAGAAAGGAGAATATAAATATAATCTTTCTCTCTCGCTCCACGTGCCTGACTGGTCAGCGGGGAGTATGAACCTCGGCCACCCATCAGTACGCAAAGCATCAAGAGAAAAGTAAATAATTTTCGTCTCTAGGAAGAAAAGTGGTTAATTTAGTTAAAAGGGTACTAAGAACAGGGCCCACTTTAGGGGGGAGGCCCAACCGCTGTGTTCACACATCGTCTTTGTGGTTGGGCCTAGTAGGATCTTTTGGAACATGCGTTAGAGTTGCTGGTTATCGGCAACTCTTGTTGCGACCGTATGGAACGGGATACGAAGCTAAGATGAACACAAGGCTTTAACTCAAGGTGTTATCATATCGTGCTGGTGAGTGAATGACATCCTTTGCCTTAAACAGGTGTCCCCAACGGTGCCTCTGAGATACAGGGCGACCTCTCAGAGTATCTAGCCTTACTGCGGTAATGCGGGGCTCTGCCGTGGTGGACTATTACTTCCCTAGCTCCAAACAAAAAGAGGACAGAACCGCTTTCATAGGAAGAAAGTGATAAAGGTGCCCTGACCGAAACGGATAAATCCGTTTCGAAAGGTGCCACTCAAGGACACAAGTAGACAAAGGTGCGCCGACCGAAACGGGTGAATCCGTTTCGTAAGGTGCCCCTGAAGTCACCGGCGCCTGATTCACGGGGAAGGGCTAATCCATCCCGAACAAACAGGTGCTTCGGAAGGGTTCCCTGAATCCAAACAGAAGGCGGACAGAACCGTCTTTATAGGAAAAAGGGTTCCCTGGCTTTAAACAGAAAGCGGATAGGACCGTTTTCATAGGATATGGCCGGAGATGCGGCCTCAGAAAGAACATCTGGTTCCTGTAACAAGGACCTGGTAGCTACCCACGTCACTAGACAGGGAGAGGAGGGCATGATGGATCTAATCGTCTGCACGTTATACTCTCCAGGAGACAGGGACACCAGGACACATCAGAACACATTGTGCCCGTGTCTGGTAGCAAAATGAGTAAGAGGAGATGTAAGAACTCTCTCCCAATCTGGTATCGGATTCATTAGAAGTCCGATCCTATTGGAAGATATATAAAAAGGTGTGAGCCACCATAGACAGAGCGATCGCAATGGAGGGCGTAAAAAGTCCACTCACTTTAAACCTACCTACCTATCTACCTAGGGGGGGAGCAACCCGGGCATTTGCCCATAGCGGCAAAACTTGGGGCGGCATTTATATTGATAAAGTATAAAACAAGTAACAAGTAAATAAATAAAGCCGCCCTTGGGAGCCAGTAATTTAACTTGTAATTTTTTGCCCATTAGACATTTACCATTTTCTTTGTGAACAACAAAATCTTTATTATGAATTTATAAAAAGCTTTAAACTCGATCTGCGGCGCGGCGCCGCCTTTGTTACGACGAATTGCGCCAAATACGCAAAAATTTCTAGCTAAGAAAACTTTTTCCAAAAGCATATATGTTAAGTTAAAATATTTTATTCCACTATTGTTACATGTATTTTCTTTTGTGATGCTAAACCTTCGGAAAGAATATGTACGCTAATTTAAATGCAATAAATTAAGGCAATAATCCAATAATTTTGTGACCATAATCCATTTGTTATATCATTTTTAAACAATTTAAATGGTTCAGAAAACTTTAGCGCCTTGACTAAATGAGTTGAAAGTTCACAAAAAAAGTTTTTTGTTAATTATTTTTACGTTGTTAATTTGCATGTGTTTAGCTATTTTTTTTTTGTTTTTAAACTAAAAAGCAATGTTTTTAAAATGTGTCTAAATCTTCTAGGCTAGAGCGGGCCCTGACTAAGAATAAAGGTGGTATTAATTTCCTATACAATATTGGGCTGTTTTTATTATAGTTACGCCTTGAAGGAAACCCCGCTAAAAAGTTTAAAAACTCATAAAAATATTCTGTGTTTGACGAAAAACTAAACTCTTGTTTTACTACACGTTTACAAAAAAGTTTTAGTTTAATTACCCCAAATAAACTGAATACTTCTGTTAAAAATTGCAAAAATAACAAAAAGTAGGTAAGGTCTGTGTAAATAATACTTTTTTTATTTTATTATGATATAAAGGTGCACCGCTTGCTTCATGATTAAACGGGATAAATAACAGGTTTTATCAAATATCTCTTGATTATTTTATTAGATTCTACGATAAATGAAATATTTCAATTTTATTGTTTATTTTATTTCTTAATAAAATAATCCAAGAGCAATAAAAATTTAATTTTCTGTAAGATACATATTTGTTCGTCCACGATCACCTATACCAAAGAAGGGTGTCTTTTTGTTCTTGTTGCCAGACTGTGCGCATGCTTACTACGAGCGACTCGCCCCAAGCAGCCAGAGCACCTGTTACTCGAACTCCGCCGTCCCTGTCCCTGCATTCTTCATTGTTCGTCTGCCGGCCGGTCTAACAACAATTTCGTCCGTTACAGCTCATATCTTGTATTTCACGCGTGTTTTTAATCAAATAATTTAAATTTAAAATGTCTGAACAACCACAACAAGACAACGCAGCCCCCGCGGTTAATGGTGATCAAAATGGCGATAACAAAGAAAAAGAAGTTACTGAAAATGGCACAACTGGCGAATCTGCCGAACCTGTTGCAGAAACCGAAAACGAAACACCCAAAAAGGAGATGAGGGCCGTGGTTTTGACCGGATTTGGAGGGCTTAAGTCTGTTAAAATCCTTAAGAAACCTGAGCCAACGGTCAACGAGGGTGAACTTTTAATCAGAGTCAAGGCATGGTAAGTATTTTTTCATTCATGTTTTTTAAGTCTTATTCATATTTTTAAATTTTTTCCATTGCTTTTTGAACCATTCTAAATAATATTTTAAAGACATTCCATTGTGAGCCCTCTCGTTTTTTATTTCTGTATGTTTTTTTGATGTATTTTTTACCGGCTTAAATTATTTTGTTGTCGACATATGGAAAGGAACGATCAATAAAAGAGAATAAACCCTTATCACTTCATTTTATTCCGTTTGCGATGCGGAGTTGCCGAGCTACGAGGTGTGGCCAATAAATTTTAATTATAACTTACAATTAGATAAATTGTATTATTCATTCAGTATGAAAAGCTTTTTTACTTACTGCCACAGATTATTTTGTTCTGAATTTATTTTTAATTTTGTAATTTTAACACGTCATGTTTCTTATGGGGATTAAAAAAGTAACTTTGCCCTTTTTAAATTGGGTAGATATACTAAGATATTAATAATTTTAAAAACATAAAACTACCAAATTTTTGTAATTCTTTCTATAACAGTGTTTTTTAATATTTAATATTAGTAAAATAAATTTTAAAAAATTGACAAAATGGTGCAAAAAAAGGAGGTAAGTATGGAGTAGTACTCTCGGTGGTACACAACATATAGTTTGTAGTACAGGAGCAAAGAAGTTATCTTTAGAACACTTAAAATGCCTGTGGCTTAGGGTTTTCAATGAAAATGATAAAAGTATAGGATGTTTCGAAAATAACTGTAAAAAATTTAAGAACATGCTCCTGACGTCATAGGTTGATTTAAGCCAACTTAGTATTATCTGAGCTTTGTTAAACCGGTAGTGAGCGTCAAAAATTCTAAAGCTGTTTTTACAGCTTGAAAGATTTTTTGAGTAAAATTTTTTTATGTGCAATTTTATTAAAAATTTTATGGTTTAAAATTTTTTAGGTATTACTGCAATTTATTTTGAAAATACTTAAGTTTTACCAACTTATTATTGAAATTTGTTAAAAACTTTCAATTTATTAATTTCTAAAGTTTTTAGTTGTTATTTAGGCCTATAAATTTATTTTTACCAATGCACAACATTTTTTACGTTAAGTTAATTGTATAGTGTCAAAAATATTTTATGATTGGTACCTTAAAATTCACGAAGCTGCCAAAAAATAGTGTCTACGGTATTTTTGCATAAAATATTGGGTTTTCCTAACTTTTTTGAAAACGTGCTACTTAATTGATTTTTGGTTGTATAGTTAAACGCTATACAGGGTGGCGCAAAGAAAACGAGACAACTGAAGATTTTTGGCAAATCACTTCTCTTTTTTAAAAACCCTGGGACCTGCCGAATTTATTTTTTAAGGGAACACTTCCTAATCAAATTGTCATCTTGATACTTTTTTACTTTCTGGGTCCACGGCCGATTTTATTAAAATTTTGTATACATGGGTTTTTTGGGGCACTGATCACGAATCTGAAGTCAAATTTTATCGGACACTTTTAGTTTTTGAGGTAAATCGCCCCACTCAGAGCTAACCTTAAAACTCCACAAGCTTTCATAATATTCCTCCTTATTAAGACTGATTTCACCCAAAATGGAAGATTTTATGGAAATACACTTATTATTTTATAAGATAAATTTAATTTCACCCTAAATAAAAATAAAGGCAATTTTTTACTTACCGGGCCCACGACCTATTTTATTGAAATTTTGTATACTGAGGTTTTTTTGGGGCGCTGGTTACAAATCTGAAGTCAAATTTTGTCGGAAACTTTAAGTTTTTGAGTTATAACGCCCCACTCGGACCTAACCTCAAAACTACAGACTTTTCTAAAATTCCTCCTTCTTAAAACTGATTATGGCCAAAATGGAATATTTTATGGAAATACACTTATTATTTTATAAGATAAATTTAATTTCACCTTCATTTAATAAATATTTTTAATAAAAAATAGAACAACAAAAATATTATTTTTACTCTTAAAAATGTCTACAAAATTGTCTAGTTATTTTAGACACTTTTATGTTGGTACACCAGATACTCGCGAAACAATTGAATGGCCTACTTTATAAATTTCAATTATTTTTATTTTTCGCGATTTAAATTTGAAAATTAAGCCATTCAATTGTTTCTTGGGTTCCAGGCATACCAACATAAAACTGTTTGAAATCACTAGACAATTTTTTTGACATTTTTAAAAGTAAAAATAATATTTTTGTTGTGCTATTTTTTATTTAAAATATTTGTTAAATAAAGGTGAAATCAAATTTATCTTATAAAATAATAGGTGTTTTTCCATAAATCTTCAAATTTGGCTGTAATCAGTTTTAAGAAGGAGGAATTTTAGGAACGTTTGTACAATTTTGAGGTTAGGTCCGAGTGGTGCGTTATAACATAAAAACTAAAAGTGTCCGACAAAATTTGACTTCAGATTCGCAATCAGCGCCTCAAAAAACCCCTGTATACAAAATATCAATAAAATCGGCCGTGGGCCTGGTAAGTAAAAAATTACCAAAATAAAAATTGCTTATGCGCATTTTAATCCTCGCTAATAATTAAGGTAGATAAATTTAACGCTTAACGATTTAAATGATATGGATTAGACAGCCACAAAAAAAGTGTCACGAATCCGGTGTTAGAATTCAGCTACTACATCACAGAAATTTCCTAACCTCAAAAAATAGGCCCAAAATTCCACAAATTCACGAAAAAACACCAGCAAGAAAATTTGTTTATTATTTTCCAAACACAGGTGACGTTTATTTCTAGCCTCAAATAAATCATTATTTTCCAAAAAAAATTAATCGATTTTTATCAACTTTGGTATACGGGGGTTTTTGGGGTTCCTGATCATGAATGCTAAGTCGGATTTCAAAAATTCAAAATGGCGGACCAAATATCGAAAACTTTTTCGTTTACGCCAGATTCGGTACAAAGGTGTTTGAAGGGTCGCGTATCGTCTTTAATAAACTTGCACTAGTCTCTTATAAATTAGCTACTTTAGTTAATTTTTTAATCTTTAAATGTATGAATCTCCAAAGTACTAACTTAAAGTACCCGTTATTAGGTATCGTTGAAAAGGGAATAAAAAGATCCTTAAAATGAGGTAAGGTATACCTCACCACCCTTTTCATTTAAGATTTTAGGAGTTGTGTCCTTTCATCTTTAGGGGTTGTAAGCTGCAAGTATGAGAGTAACGATATATAATTCTCCTCGTCAAAGATAAAATTGAAGGGTCGGAGGGTTTTTCGAAAAAATTAAGGATTTTTCCATAAAAGCATCTGTTTCGTTTTCGTTGCGCCATCCGGTATACCAAAAATGATGTAAAGACCGCAAGCATTCGGATTCCACGTTACCTAAACTTCCTTCCGGATATTACGGTGTATTAATGTGTAATAGTCCAAATATAGTTATTTGAGTGGTTATTTAAATATTATATTGTAATTCGTTTATAGCGACACCACTTATAACCAGATATAATGACGAATTTTAATTAACTTATTTAAAACCCTATATAAAATAATGTATATACAATCGTACAATCGGATATAACGCCTTCACTTTAATAGGAAATCCGGTTGTAGCGACAGCATCCTCCGCATATAACGACGAAAATGTTATGGTCCCTCTAATGTCGTTATAATCGGGTTTTACTGTAACCGTGGTGGCTGGCTCTACCAGGTTGGTCGAAAGTTTCTGAAAGTGAGGATCAATATCTGCATTTTTCGGTGCTCGGACATCGTTGAGGGGACTGAAAAAAATGAGTGTATCAATTAATAAGCCGATATCTACGGTACCTATCTAGTACTATCTAGGTTTCATACACAGTCCGTGCTGGGCTGTGTTACAAATATCAAAATAAAATTTACGCCTTTATTTAAAGATATTAACCGGATTATTTTTTTGAATCGCATAAGTAATATGGGCGTAGTAACAATAATTATGTGGATTATACATTGATAAAGAGCCTAAACTAAAAATCTTGATTTATAACTCGGATTTATCATGAAGTGGAAGCAAAATTTACAATGAAAAAAGTACAGAAATTTAAAAGTCAAAAGTATTTCTTAGTTATTAAAATTCTCTTGGGTTTTTAATTACCAACAAGATAAAATATATCTTGGGACTTTATTCAACGTAAATCACATTGCAAACATCTTTAAATGTATGTATTTTTATACCTGGTTCTGTTATATTGGACCAGTTTTATTTTTATACACAAATATTTACCAGTATAGTATTTTTCAAGATATAAGAAAATGACTAGATATATCGATTATCTCTGACTGCAATAAAAACCCTCGAAATTGGTCTTTTATGGTTATGCCAACAGGGGTGAGAATAGTTCAGGTCCGCAATAAGATATCCGCGAATAAGACATCATGAATACTTATATATTATTTCGGTCAGGTAGAAATACGACCCTGTATGGACGGTTGCGATAATTAGACCAACCTACACCCTAATCGTACCATAAATGCTAATTTCGCGGGTTTTTACTGCATTCAGAAGAGTCGAGACTTTTAGTCAATTTATTATATCTTGAAAATACTATATTTTTTTTGACAACTGCAGATTTTTATGGTCTAAGGTTTCTAGATTATGTCAAAAATGAAATTTGTATTCAGTTTCGACTTGTGCTAACAGTAAACTCAATCTATGTACAGGGTCATCGCACGTGGTGTCATCTTGTGTACTTTTTTTGTTATAATTTAAAATAAGACTTAAGAAAATGAATTAAATTAATACAAGTGAGATATCTACGATATAGAATTAATCACCTTATTTACTTGTTCGTTTTTGAAAGCTTCTGATTTTTTTTGATACGTTTCAATAATAAAAAGGTTATTTAAAAAAATAAATCACAAAAAACTAACTTAAAATTATGAAATAATATTTTTAATCTATATAAACACTAAATTATTAATGTGCATAGAATGTGAGATAAAGTTTAAAAAACCGAAAACTGCACCTTTTTAAATGGTAGCACTCCGCGGTTATTTTATATTTTAGGGTTAATTGAATGTATAAAACAGACAGAAAATTCCCTTAAACGTTGCAATTCCTTTTTTTTTGACATGGCTTACTACAGGCAGGGTTAGCATGTAAAAAAATATCTTTTGAATCTATAATTATCAAGTAAACAGGCAAGTAATATATAAAAAAAGTTCATGTTTAGCCTTGGCTCATGTATTTTTTGTTCTTAATTTATGCCGTTTTAAAGATATTAATATACAAAATGTGTACTTACATTAAGGCTAATTTACATTTTGTTAAGCATCAAGTGCAAGTAAGAAGTACAAGTGTTAAGCCCTTACTAAAACTAACGTGTGACTGTTTACACGTTGATTTTACTAATCACTTTATACTTGCACTTGTTACCTACACTTGCTACTTAACAAAATGTTAATAAGGCTTTACATGCCACATTTATGTTTTTCTATTTTGGTTATACAATGCTTACCTTGGGCCGTGCAAAGTAATAACACCAAGTTCATCATTGCACTCATATTTTTAAATTAATTTCGTGTCAGCAAAACTTTTATTACACGATTTTTATCTTTATCGCGCCATAATTTAAAGTTTATATATATACAATAACTGTGTTTCAAGTGAGGAATAGCCTAAGTTTAGATGTAAAAATTTCCACGATATTTTTAAAAAATCACAACAGTAAGTTGGAGGAGTTTTTCTTAAACAAAAAATTCCAGTTTGTACAATAAAACTGCCGGAAAAATACAAACATTAATTTGAAATACTGACGTGTAGTATAACAAATTGTATACTAATCAAAATACCTCTGTAAATATGTATCTATAACAAAAATACCAACACCAAAAGTTTGTATATTCGCATATATGGTCGGCACCGAGTAAGGGTTGCAATGACTATCTTAGCTTTCTCCTCGCTAATATTTGGACAGGGCCGTATTAAGGCGGTGGCGAGATGGGCGACCGCCAAGGGTGCAGCTACTTGGGGGGCGCAAAATCGGCCATAATTTTTTTTATTAGTTTTTAGTACCGTAGTCATTATTTTTTTATCACCAATTTTTTTTTTAAATTAATAAATTACTACAGAACAATTTTATAACAAATTTTTAACTTAGATACGATATATTATAATTACACCGGTCCACAAAAAAAAGTGGTGTGTGCTGGGTATGGGACTAGGACTTTCTGTCGTATATTTCCGCTGAACACGAATCTGAAGTCAAAATTGGGGACCAAACAGCACAAAATCGAGACAAGGCGTAATTTCAGATATTTACATTTTTTTTTTTAATTTAAAACGTCAATATATCAAAAACTATAAAAGATTCACGAAACTTATGACATAAATTATGTATTTTTGAGTGGTAATTAAAAAACCTAATTTTCAGGTTTTTTTAAGGTATACTCCAGGAAAAAAATTAAAAATTTATTTTTTTTGTACATTTTGAGTGATTTGTGATTTAAGTAAATAAAATAAATAATTTATAATAAAAAAACAAAAACGTTTATATAACTTGTTATATAGACAATTTTGAAAGCTCTATTTTTTTTTTTAATTTTTGTATCTCTTACAGATTATATACTCGTAGTCCAAACACCCCAGAATTGGACCTGTGTTATTTTTAATATAGTAAGACTAAAAAATGTATGAATTATAACTAAAAAATATCAATTTATCCTGATACCTACAGCAAGAATGTAACTCTTTGATTTTTTTAAATATTTAAGCTGCGGATAAATTGGTATTTTGAAAATCGGGGGCAGCACTAGTTCTTTTTACTACCAATACCTTAGAAAAGTTAAAATCTTCTAACATTCTTCGACCTATTATGCATTGTTATGTTAGCTAAAATTAAGACAGTACGAAATAAGAAACCAATGCTAAAGCATAGAGTGACGACTCGATCATGACCCTATAAAAAAACGAAATTTTCGAATTAAAAAACTTTAAACTTACAACTTTGCACTTTAATTTTGTTAAATTTGCAAAAAAAAACTCCCGGACTCCCCGTTTTCGTTGGGGGTATTCCATACTTTCCAAGGGCACGGTCATACCCAGATACATACTGTATTTGGAACAGGATTAACAAATGGTTGTCGGCCATATATTTTTTTAAAATTGGCAGTATTTCAAGGCAGCAAAAATCTTTAAAATTTGATTTTTTTCGTGGCCTTTTGCATTTATTTTCTCTTGCCAACTATTATTAAAGTGTATTTATTTATATTTAAACTAACAAAAAACCCGTCATAAATTTCCGGTAGCAAAAAAACCCATAAAATATCCTAAATAAACAATCCGAACAGGTCCCATAAAACCTTTCTTTGGCCGGGCTTTTCTGAGAATGTTCAACAATTACCTGAATATAGGCATTTTTCTAAAACAAAGCAATTTTTCGCACTAAATTATTTTGTTAAAAGGTTATCAATACGATAAGATTTATAAAGTGTTTATAAATTTTTTAGTATTTGGAACACATCAGTAATGATTATTTTAACCTGGACAAAAATTTTCGAACGTACTTCCGGCAGTATTGAAAGTTTAGTTGTGTAAATAAAGACGCGTGTCAGCTTTTTTTTTTATCTTGGGACAGTCCACGAAGGCTGATGCCTAAGTACTAACGTACCGTGGGTGCCTTAAGTGTGGTGAGAGGGAGTTTGTTCACACGGGACTTAAATATTTGGTAATTGGGAGGAGAAGGAAAACCTTCTGCGGGAAGCAGGTTCCACAGTCTTGACACTCTAGGGATAAAGGAACGAAGAAAGCGGGAAGTTCGGGGCCTCTCTAACTGAACTGTAAAAGGATGCATAAAAGTTGCACTACGGGTTGCTCTGTTGGGAGCTGCCAGAGAAGGAATTATACTGGCCAACTCCTCTGAGCAGAAGCCGTGAAAATACCTATAGAAGAGCGACAGATCCCCTACAGCTCGACGGTGGGCAAGAGGAGGAAGCCTTTCTGTGAGCGTTGGATCATTAATAAGACGAACGGCTCTTCTTTGAATGGAGTCCAAAATGCTACCGAAAATTTTATGACTGGTTGGTTTAAATATGAATAAATACACTATACAACCCACGGTACTGCTTAGGCTTTGTACGAGCCTCCTTGGGCTTTCATAAAAATAGAAAAAAGGGCAAATGTTTGATGTGTTTCTCTTATCAGTATTGATTGTTTCTGCGATTTTGAGAATTAGGGGCTACGACTGCAAACATTTCATAGCCCTCTGCAAGCTTACTTTTAAACATCATTTTGTGAAAGTAAAATCTATTTATTTTCATTTAAAAGTATAAGACAAAAACAACTAAACAGTATCGCATTTGTCCAAAAAGTCAGTAAACATGGTTACAAAAAAGAAATCAATGACAGTCGACGAAGGCTAATGTCCTATAATTTAAAATGGTACGCTCATGCGTAGACAAGCCTAAAAAATTTAGGTTGGTGAGACTGCACTGGACTGCACTGCAATTAAATCGACTAAATCAACTTGATGACAGTTGACAAATGACATGAGTTTGCAGTGTTGCCACTAGAAGTTTTTTTGGGGTTTTTTTCCCAAAAAAATACCTATAAGAGACTGCGCATTGGTGTACTATTTTTATTACATAGGCGCTTATAAAAGGGGTTAATATTTTAGTTCTTCTTAGACTGTGGTACTAACGTACCGTGGGTGTCTTTAAGTGTGGTAAGAGGAAGTGTATTTATGGGACTTGAAGTTTTGGGAGAAGGGAAAAATTTCTGCGGGCAGCAGAAGGGATGAAGGAACAAAAAAAAGTTAAGGGCCTCCCAGGTTGAACCCCTAAAAGGATAAAAAAAATGGCACTTCGTGTTGCTCTTTTGGGAGCTGCCAGAGGAGGAATTATACAGGCCAACTTCTTGGACCAGAAGCAGTGAAAATACCTATAAAAGAGCGACATTTTTGTCGGTGGCAAGCAAGGAAGTTTTCCTTTGGGGTGGCATCATAAATAAGACGAACTTCTTCTTTGAATTGCATCAAGAATGCTAAGAGTTGTGGAAGACGCCATTCCTCAGACATGAAAACTATTCTAAAATGGGGATGATTTGAGATACATATGAGAGTATATAAATTAGAAGGGAAAATTTTATTGTTTAGCCGAAAGATAGATCTAAGTTTCAAGCTGCTTAGGCTATGGATGTAATGTGTTTATGTCATTTTCCCAAAAAAAATGGACAGATTTTAGTTTTTGCTTCCTGATGGTTACGCAAAAAAACGCAGGCTTATTTTGTAGAAAATGTATTACTGGCAAATTTCTTTAGTCTTTCTTAAAACTACACGACTGCTGGAGAAACATGTAGAAAACAACATCCTCTAATATTTAGAAAACAAAAACAAAAAATGCCCAATCACCGTTTTTAAAAAATAAATAGATTTTTGCAACCCTGTTTTTTCTAGTAATAATATATGATTCATCGATGTATTTAATGGTCATTCAACCTGAAGGTTTGTAAAGATTGAACCTGATGACTTGCAAATACCTAAAGGCGCTCTTCTTGTGATTAATGAGCTACCGTAAAAACCATTATTTTTACAACGTTTACTCATACATACAATTTTTGTATGCAGTTCACATTGTAATCACACTATTTTGCAATTGTGATTATGGTTAATTGACCCTTAAAAAAAACCCGGGTTTTTTGATAAGAAGATAATGCGTTAAAAGTAAATAACTTTGTAAATAATATATTGCAGTAATGTTTCTCATAACAATAATACGAGAAAAACAACAACAATAATTAATATGCAGAGTTTGCTAGAGGAAATACTTGTAAGATGTGCAAATGTGCATTGTTAATAGCTGAAAGAATTTATCCCAATCAATTGGCCCTTCTTTATAAGATTTGCAATTTATATTCATTGAATGTGATTAATCATTCTCATTTAATTCTAATTATAATAATTAAATAGTTGCTTCTGTTTATTCATATGCTAGCTAGAGTATCTTTAATACCTGGTTTGCATAAACATTTTTTCCGTTTTTAATTTTTTTAAATAATTCTCTTTTGATAGTCTTACAAATTGGTGTATTGGCCTTGTTAAATAATAAATTGTTCATTAAAAGGGTCGTATAAGTATAATATGGAGTATTATTGTTAACGTTAGATTTATGTATAGAATATACAGGATGACCAAAATGTCTTATGGAAATTGCCATTAATATGAATTTTTGGAATAAGTGCTATACATCATTACTTTTGGGACCTTAGAAGCTCTTAAAATTGGTAATGAAAAAATCAGGTCCGTATTAAAAAAAAAACAAACTTGATAATGGCAGCTCAAAGACAAAACGGCGGTGTGTAAATCTAATAACACTGTTTTGTACAAAAAGAAAAAGTATCAATGAGAATGTAAAATTCATCTTGTTATATCTATTCAAATAGAGTCATAAAAAAATAAAAATGAAATTGGGAATATTCGGTTTTTTCCAAAGGCATCGGAAGTATTCGAAATTTTAAAACTTTTAAGATAACATTTTGATTAGCATTAAATTGCGCAACTTTGCCTTCATTTAACCGACATCGTATTTTTTTAAATTTTCGAGGTCCCAATGATGAAAGGGTTGAATTTGGGACACCCTGTACATATTTTTGGGTAATTTTTATACCTGGTGGGGGGCGATACGCAGGAACGGGTTTGTCATGGAGTGGGAGTAGTTAAGAGGTAGTAGTTATTTGAATATCGTTCGAAGCAACACTACCGCTGACGGAACGAGGGAAAAAAGTCTTTTCAAGCCTTTGTGGCTTTCTAAAAAAATTTCATATCTGGAACTGTTTTGAAAAATATTGTTGTTAAGGATGCCCTTTTCATGTGGAATTTTCTTTTCAAAACAGACCCCCCTAAATATCTTTAAAAAAAAAACTCACCAAAAAACAAAAACACGTCATTTAGTTAAGGGGGGAATTTTAAATTTCTATTTGATAAAATTTTAGGCCCCCCAAACCCTCCAGTTCCCTCACTTTGATTTCAAATGGCCCCCCTGTGGCCTCTTTGAAGCGGCATGAAATTTCTATCCAACAGTCAAAAACTTTAAATCGATGGACTGAAGCACTTAGAATAAAAATGTGTGTTAATTAGTTTATCGTTTCAAATAATTTATTATAAATCTAAAATGTCCCGTTATTGGCAGACAATTTGTTTTGAAATTCCTCGCAGACTTTTTTGTGTGCATTCATTAATTATTTTTTGTGTTACCTGCTGAAAAACCGCTATCTTTAGTTTTTAAGACTTTTGGCCAGTTAAATATTATTTAGGATTTATTTTGACATCGTTATTTAAAAATTAAGAATCTTTTTTTTAAAATGGTTAACTCTGAGAGAGAATGAAATAATTTTCCTATAGGGGGTGAAGATCGATGCGCGTAGAACCGCCAGGTTTTAATAGAGGCATAAAAAAAAAACTGGGGCATAAAATTAATGGATTGGGGGAAGTTTGAAGAAACTGGATTTTATGCACCAAGAAAAGTAAAATAAAAGGGGTTTTAACGAAACCCAGGTTATCTGGAAAGTTCCAATGATCCGACGTTTCTTTTCCCAAAATTTTTAATAAATATTTTCTTTCCCGTGCAAAATTTTTGAAAAAAATAATTTTTTTCCTAAAAATAAAAATTCTTTTGAACTCAACGAAACGATTATGATAGAAAATAGAATTTTGCGAATCAATGTGCCAACGAATTGGAAAAACCCTCAAAATTTTTATCAAAAATATCTGCCTACAATAACTTTCTTCTTAAAAGGAATTCTTAATAGACATAACTGAATATTGGGATAATAAAAACCCTTTTCAGGAGGGCATCTCAAATTTCCCGAGAAGTCAACGTTTGGGCGGTTTTAGGAAAGAAATTTCGGGCCATTCTTTTTGGAAGAAAATTTAACTGGGCAACTGTATCGAAACCCTTTTTTGGGAAAAAACGATATACCCCTTTTTTCCTCTTTGGAAAATCAGGTGGATGAAAATGGTGCTATGGAATGTGAAAATAAATTTTCATTTCCAGCAAGATGGAGCCCCTCCCACTATGCTTTGCAGTTCAAATGGCTCAATGAACAGTTTCCCGGCACATGGGTAGGGAGAGAGGGGCCATCGAATGGGCCCGCACGGTCTAACTTAACTCCTCAGACTTTTTCCTCTGGGGATTTAAAAAATAAAGTGTACAAAACGCCCCTGCAAATATTCAAAAACTTAAATGTAGGGTTCACTGAATGCGAGGGTTTTCCCAACAAAATTTGCCAACTTCGCGAAGAAATTTTAAAACAACTTTTTATTTCTCCCAATGGCGCACATTTTTTAATTTGATAAAAAAAATTATTTTAAACCCATAAACAAATTTAAAACCCTTTTTCTTCAAATCGCTTCCGTCCCTCGATTTTAAAATTTCAATGTTGGATGAAACATGCCCTTTGTGTGTCCACATGGGGGGTTTCCATTTGACTATCAAAATGAGGTTAACTAGGGTTGGGGTAATAAAATTTTATCAAATAATTAAACCCCCCCGTATTCTAAAATGTTTCTTTTTTTTTTGGGGGTGTTTTTTTTAAAG
>JAHBCN010019208.1:0-16254 GCA_019359885.1 Listronotus oregonensis
AAACCTGTTGATATCCCACCTTGATAAAAAAAATAATTACTATTTTTGCCAGCTTTTTTTAAACTTAAAAAAAAACAAATGCAATTTCATTTGAATTTAAATAAAGAGGTACTTGGAAAAAATATATTGATAACACATAGATAATAAAACATATTGAGCTTAAGACGGTAAATGAAATGAATGTATTAAAATTGTTATCGAAGCAAAAGGACGTTAATAGCTGTTTACATTACAAGTGCGTTTATAAACATATGTACAACAACGAGTGTGAAAGATTAGAATGACGAGGGCGTAGACCGAGTCGTTCCATACACTACTCTAAATGGGTCAAGTATTAAATAGGTAGGTTGTGTAAAATTTTTGGGAGTATTCCTGGACGAGAATTTGCAGTGGTATGAACAAATTAACCTTATAGTTTCAAAGATATATTCAGCGATCTATGTAATTAGATAACTCTGAGATCCGGTAAATATTAATACTCTGCAAGTTTTTTAATTTGCTTGTATTCAGTCCATTTTTTTATAATTTGCATGATTTTTTGATATAGGTATTGATTATGATTATAAATTCTTCTCAAGTGTTTGTAACTCAGAAAACAAACAGTCAGAACCATGTTAAAAATGGGATCACGAATCTTCTTCTTTCCTAGGAGCCGTCTTGATTCACTACCGGAGGCAGCGTAGCCACTCGGGCTTTTTGTGCCTAATCTCCCATTATATTTTATACCAACCTTCCCATTAGTCTTGTTCCTTCTACAAGTCTGTATAACCCCGAGACTGGTTGCTTAATATATTCCTGTGGGCTCATTTTCGGTTGCCCAAATAATACCTATCTTTTGTGATTTAACGCTTCACATTCGCACAGTATATGGTAGGCTCTTTCTTTCCCCTCGTCGCACATTCTGCAACTTAGGTCCCCATCTTGTGTAGGGGTCCTCTTAGGTTATCGTGCCATGTTAGCAACCCTACTCTTATGCGAAGTCTTATCCTACTTTGTCTGAGTAGTTCTTTCTTCGTTCTTTTAAATGGACCCCTTATGAAACTTTTTCCATGTCTTATTCTACTGAGGTTTTCCCAGTATTTTTCGTGTTTGTTTCGGATCCATTCCTTGACTTGCCCTCGTGATGTGGATTTAGTCACTCCAAGGGCAGGTTCTGGTCCAAAATATGGTGTCATGTTGGCTCATCCGCTTTTTCGTTGCCTTTTATTCCCGAATGTCCTGATACCCACAGGAGAGTTACTCTGTTGCGTTATCTCAGGACTTCCAGTCCTTTTGGCATTCCCATGTCAGCCAGGATGTTACCTTCTGGTTTGCTAGTGCCCCTAGTGACGCCTGGCTGTCTGTTATTATGCAGATCCGCTTGTTTTTATAAGCCCTTCTGTTATTTTCTTTTGCACAGTGCAGTAAAGCATATATTTCTCTTTGAAATCCATAACTGTGTGTTCCTAGTAGAATAAAGAATTGTAAATTCCTCAGTTCCTTGCTCGGTTTTAGAACCATCCGTATACCCGTTCTCCAACCGTGCCGGAAAGATCGGGTTGCTGCCACTCACTTTGATCTGGAATTTTTACCTTAAAGTTTTTGTTGAATGAGTATTGGGGAATCATTTGATCTGTTCTTTCGTCCAGGGTGTTACCGTAAACCTGACTTTTTATGTTATTGTGTCCCTAACTAGCGTAGACACCAGTTGGTTTTCGTTGCAGCCGGAAAAATACATTCAGGGTAAATTTAGGGAGCTGAACCTACACACGGTTTCGTCACTGTTTTTAAATGTGACTTGTTCACCGAAAATAATCCTCAGTATTTTAAGACAAATTCTGATTTTCGTAACCACATGCGAACGAGGGGTAGAGAGGATCTTGTCATTTCGTCTCATAGTACGGCTTAGGTATGGGTACGATGATTGGCTGCAGTAAGATCTGTAATGCCCTTAGAGCGGATATCAGAGGATAAAAAAAACATTAACACTTTTAAGATGCGAATTAAATCTTTTTTTTTTTAATGGAATCTTACTTGTTAAACAAATACTTACGATATTTTTTCCTATCTGGTGGTTCTTATCCTTCTGGTATGGCTGCTTAAATTAGTGAATGCTGTACTATTATACTTTTGTTTATCGATTAAATATTAGTATTCCTGTGAATATGTTTATATATTGTTTTTGTTTTGAAAGTATTATTATTTCATGTTTTTATTTAGGATTAAGTTTTTTAATGACGTTGTCTATATCCTTTTGAAATAATAATGAAAATTTCACACCCAGTACTTTTGACCAATTAAAAGTTTGCATTTTGTTTCGTTACCATACCAACTAAAAAAAATTCCGGAAATTTTCATCCTCCTTGGGGTAAGAAGCATGAAATTACACTGGAAATTTTTTGACGTTACATTTTTTAGGTTATATCGAATTTATTCAATAATAATATCTCAAGTTAATAAGTGAAAATCCCTTAACAATTTACAAAATATTTTTTATTATGTAGTTGATTATTATAATTTACTTGTTATATATAATTAAAATCATTTTTAAAAAAGCGTCTAAATGTTCTTGGAATTCCTTAGCCACTTCTTCTTTTTTAATGGGGAATAAATAAAGGACACATTCACTAAACTTTATAAATTTGTATGTTTCAAAAAATATATATAGTCTTTGAAACAATCTTATTCTTTGTGTCCAAAAGGCATCCATATTTCTTAAACATTGAAGTAAATGATCTTTAATAATTCCGAACAAATTTGGTGAATAAATGTCTGGCCCGCATTCTTGTAATAAATATATTAAAAATTTTAAAATTCCGATGATACATTTTAATTTCACTGACTTCTTTAAAAAATTACATAAAACGTATTTCTCCCGATTCATTCTAAAATTATTGTAAAATACAACGATTTTAGAAAAATTAATTATGGTAAATAACGTTGGGGTACTTGACATGAATTCGATGACATTTTTGACTACAACAAACTGACAGATAAGTACCGGTCAAAGGTTTAACGCGCGTCGTGTTGTCGCTCGTTAAACTATATTTTTTTTTAAAAAAATATTTCTATCAACTTTAGTAAAATAAATTTATAGAAATTTGATAGAAATGAACCCCCATCGACTTATCTATTTTATTATTTTTTGTAACTAAAGTCCGTGGTTTATATTTTATTTAACCTAATACATGCATGGGAATTTCGTTGATACTAAAATACTGCTCTCGATACTTCCTTTTTTGTAACAAAATGTATTTCTTCCAACTTTAGTAAAACGGTAGAAAACTGAAAGACTGAATTAATATCGACTTATTTTTTATTATTTTGCTTAACTAAAGTGAGATAATTATATTTTTTTTTAAACATAATAATATGCAAGTTAATTTCAATGATACTAATAGCGTCCGAATAACTTTAAAAAATATTTTTTCCAACTTTAGTAAAATGAATTTTAGAAATTTGAAAGAGTGAACTACCATCGACTTATCTTGTATTCTTTTGTGTAACTAAACTTTGTTACTTATATTTTATTTAACCTAATGCATGCATTAATTTCGTTGATACTACATACCTACTGCTTCTTTTTTTTTTTAAAAAAGAAAACCGAAAAAAACCTTAAATTACTATTGACTTATGTTTTATTATTTCGTGTAACTAAAGGAGATAATTGTTTTTTTTATTTAACAAAATAAATGACATTATATTGTCTTTTTAAATTGACATACAAATTTTAGGTACCACTATTTACATTTCAAAACGTAAACCTTCCTTTTTTTTTTAAAATTTGGTGTAAACTACCATATCTCGTTTAAATTATTATCCGGAAATTTTTTCTCACTCACGAATATTTTAGGAAAATTTTCAAATTATTAGTGACTTCAAAAAATTTCCGGAAATAATTTAGACACTTGTGGTATTATAAGTGACAATAAAAGCAATTTTTTCACAGGATCAATAGAAATTTAAATTAAATTATCTTTGTCTAAAATGTGATGAAGTAATTTCTGCCCCAAACTTCTAAGATATATGTTAATGCTGCTAGTTACAGAAGATGTATTTTTCTTTTTCCAACAGAATTTTAGAAAAGTAATTTTTGAATTTAAACTGTCCCAAATAATTTTACCCCATTACTTAGTAAGCTGACATTCTTCTTTGTTTTTACACAAACAAAAAAAAGTTTTTTAAAACACAGTACCCTTTAATTCCTTCAAATGGTGCATAAGTTTTAACCAGAAATTTATTACCTAAAACCTCAAAATTGTGATTTTATTTTTAACCTTAACAAACTTAAACTATTTTTTCTTTTAGATGCTTATTTTTCAATGACTGACGCTAAACGATACCTCTATACATAATAAAGCACATTTGCTATAGAAGTACATATTAATTAATTATAAACGTATGTAATAAATATAGCAGTTAATTAGAAATTTAGGTGTAGACTGTTTTCCACAGGTGAATTAATTTGTAAGAGTTCGTCTAATTAAGATATTGATTTTAGTATCGTATAACAAGGGTATAACTAATACAACAGTAAATTTTGAATTATTTTGTCTTGTGCGTCATGCAGTCTAATAAATCTGAATTAAAATGCGTTTGATGTTATGTAAGGTAGGCGTTTTTATTTTTTTTTTTTAATTAGGACAAATATAACAAAATAATAAAAAAATATTTACAATAGTGAATCCGCTAGTTGCTGATTGTTAATTATTTTTTAAAAATATTGTATGTTTTTTAAATAAACAGCCTTTTTATTATTTTTAACTTGTTAGTGTTTTTTAGGAGTTCTTAGAATACAAAATTTTATAAAAGGTCTAAAACAGTACGAGGGGAAGTATTTATATTTTGGGAACTGGCAACACTAATGTTACTAGCTAAAATCTGGCAACACCATAATAAAGTTTGATATTTTTTAGCATAAACGTACTCACAACGTTTTAATGTACAAGTGCCATTTGTTTTGTTTAAAGCGAGTTCAGAAAATCAATTGGACAAAAAAGTGTAAATTTCAAGAGAAGGTTTTCGTTGGATTATTTTTTACAACTTTCGACGTGGATTATCTCAACAAGAATGTGCCGATGAAGTCAGTTCTTTGTATGGCGATAAGGCACCATTAAAAACCACAGTATATCGCTGGTATGGTGAATTCAATCGTGGTCGTTGTTCCGTCGCCGACAAATTCCGTGAAGGTCGTCCAAAATCGGTTGATGTGCCACAAAACATCGATGCAGTGCGTGAACTGATAATGCAAGATCGTCATGTGAATATTGTGAGATAGAGGCATCCTTGCACATTAGTTCCACTTCAATGCATTTGATTTTGCATAAACACTTAGCTGTAAAAAAAGTTGTTCTCGTTGGATACCTCATAATTTATCAATCGCTCAAAAAAAGGCTCGCGTCAAGTGGTGTAAGAAAACGATTAAAAAGTTCAACCGTGGTGCTTCAAAAGACGTGTATAAAATTGTGACATGTGACGAATCTGGGATATGTGCTTATTAGCCAGAAACAAAACAGCAATCGAACGTGTGAGTATTCCAAGACGAGCTACATCCAACAAAAGTTGTTCGTGGAAGAAGCGCAGCGAAGCAAATGGTCGCCTGTTTCTTTGGCCGAATGGGTCATGTGGCCACTGTTTCGCTTGAACAACGTAGAACTGTCAATTATGAGTGGTACACAACCATTTGTTTCCCGGAAGTCTTCGGAGAAATTCGTAAAACTAACCCCAAAAGATGAATCATTCTTTATCATGACAAGGCGAGCTCTCACACATCTCGTCAAACAAGTGAATTTTTGAGCAGTCAAAACATCGAATTGATGACTCATCCTCCGTACAGTCCTGACTTGGCACCCAATGACTTCTTCTTGTTTCCGAATATCAAAGGTAAAGTGCGTGCCCAACGATTTACGAGCGCCGAAGAAGCAGTCGAAGCCTTCAAAAACCATGTTTTGGAGGTGTCTCAAGAGGAATGGAAAAACTGCTATGACAAATAGTTTGAACGAATGCAAAAGTGTATTGATCATCAAGGGGAATATTTTGAAAAACAATAAAGCAATTTTTATTTAAAAATGTTTGTTATTATTTGCTATTCCCAAAATATAAATAATAGCGCTCGTATTATACATAAAATATATGTACCAGTGATTTTTAAATGGACCCGCAACGACCATGTCTATTTATTCTTAGTAGGCCAGTTTCCAAATTTGTTGTTTTGTAGCTAATATTTCACATTAGTTGTGATTTTACTACTAACCTACTGGTAGTTTTAAGTATTTTGAACGACTTATTTTGGATTTGCTGGTAGCATTTGTTAATTTTTCTCCTCTTTCTTCTTTACAGGGTAATAAGGATTTATATATATTTTTTTAAATGTAATTGTCTAGAAAGTTGCCGATTTTGACCAAATTTGATATACGAGAATTTTTCGGGGCGCTGATCACGAATCTGAAAAAACCATTCGGCGATGACGTTTTGTTTTTGAGATATCCATCATCAAACTTAAAAATTAAACTATTTGTCCTTCTTTTGAAAAATCCTTGATTTTTACAGTATATTACCACACAGTATGAACATCTTTTAAAAATTTGCTTTCATATTTATTTTAGACCTTTTTTTCATTTGACTGCAACCTTTTCTTTCAAACGCAGCAACCTAGGAAATTTTTTCAGCAAACATGGCTGCGGCGTTTAAAAGTGAAACTTTGCAATTTAATGAAAAAAGGGTGTAAAATAAATATAAAAACAAGTGTTTAAAAGGTGTTTATAAAATATTGTGTGCCACTTTACTGTAACAATCAAGAATTAAGTACAAAAAGAAGGAGAAATATAGTGTAAATAAGGGTTATTTTGATTTTTAATTTTAATAATGGCTATCTCGAAAACAAAACGTTACCGCCAATATTTTTTTTTATATTTGTGATCAGCGCCCCCAAAAATCCCGTATAGCACCTTTACTTTAAAATTTATTAGTTTTACCTCGTTACCGTTGCTGATGCTGTTGCTTATTAGAAATTATTTAATTTATAAACCTAATGTTGGCGTTTTTATTGTTTGATTAAGGGTTTAACTGTCATTTTCATTACTTTAACTTGTCACTAAAACCTTTATACTTTTATTGTTGTTTATCTACTTTTTGGTTTATGTGTTAAATATTACTCAGCGTTTGAACTCCAATCATGTTTACCGCTCTCAATATTTGTATTAACAGCACGAAACTCAAAAAAGCAGTCCTATAGGTTGATGACGAAGGACCAGTGTCAAAAATTAAAACTTGGCAAGTTTAAACGACACGAAATAGCAACTGAACTTTAAACGGCACCGCCAGCGTCGTTGACTTTAACTTTGAAATACAAAAATGGGACTGAATTTACATGTTTCGTTTTAATCAGCACTCGTTATTTTATATTTATAAGATACTTTTAAAATCACTCGGACCGGCAGCAGAGCCAAAAGATATTTCATAATATGGATATTTGAAAAATTAGCGGAAAAAATTATGAAATAGGTTAATTAGGATAAGGCTTTTTTTGTTTTAATCTTATACAGATAAATTAAAGAACGTTCCAAAAAATAGGGTAGCAAGGTACATACAAGTTTAATAAGTTTTAAGAGTAATAGCAACAAGAGTCTTAAATAATTGTTTAAATATGTGGCTCCACTTATTTTTAATCATAAAAAATTGAAAAATAGAGATATTGACATGTGTTTTTTTATCTTGTTCTATTTTACCACGGATTTAGAAATCTTTTAAGTAAAATCTAAAAAAAAATTGTGTTAATTTCTATTTTAAAAATAAAAAGATTGGGTATTTTTTAAGTTTTTTGTCAATAAAATGCTTCCATTTAGGTTAAGCAATTTCTAGTGATTTGTTTCATATTGTACGTGTAAAGATAAATAATTTAAAAAAAATCAAAATATCAATTTTTAGATTTTTCAAACATAAAAAAAAATTTAAACCGAAAAGTTGACATTTTTACTATTATTTTATTTTTGATAAACATTAAAAATAAAAATATTTGACAACTCAAATTAGATTTAACCATGTTGAGTTTTTTAATTTTTTAAAAACACAGTGATATGTTCGATTTTATGGGAGGAAACGATCAAGTTCCACGGTTTGGGTGGTAAAAAGGTTTTCTTAAACACAACAGCTATACCTTAATTAAACCAAAAATTTGTAAAGTAAATTTTACTATCAGTTTTTACGTACCAATTGATTTATGTCATCTCTATTTTTTTTCAGTGACTGCTTTTTGCTTTCTTTGGCTGCTTCTTCTAACTCCTTATTTGTTACCCACATCAGTCATATTTTAAAAATTACATTAAGGTTTATTTTTCTCAAGAATAAATCACTGTTATCGAATATACTCACTGAAACTAAAAGTAATAAACAGTTTTACTTAACGACAGGACCGGTAGACCATCAGGATTAAACTGGAACTTCAGCATTATTCCCACTTACTTTCGCCCAGCGGTTTTACGTGTGCATATATTACCAAAACCTGTATTTTCTATTGATTAATTTATTTTGGTCCAAAAATGGTATTTTATTAATTTTTCAACCGACTCTGCTTTTGGAATAAAAATACATTTATAAATAACGTATTTAATTAATTCTGCCGTTAATTACAAATTTCATAAAGGTGTAGATTGTTTACCGCGAGAAAATATATCTGTAAGATTTTATCTAATCAACATTCATGAAATATTAATGTGCGCTGTGAGGATTTGCTTCCAAAATACAGTATATTATTCATTTTGGTTTCGAATAGCGAACGTTAGTAAATAAATAAACAGAGTTGCGGAAGTAAACTCGTCTAGTAGGGATTTAGTAGTTGGACAAAGGTAATTTACTTCGACAGAGCGCTTTCCCCAGGGGAGGCATTATACTTCGAGTAACTTTTTCTGAACGTTTAAGGGCTCTAACTTGTATTTAACGTTATGCCCCGCAGATATAAACATTTTATGGCCTTTATATTACCCATAAGATCAGTGTCGCTAACAATAATTAAACCTTTTTTTACGATCTATAAATCTGCTTGTACAGGGTTTTCCAAATTCGATTCTCATCATTAAGATCTCGGAAACTTAAAGAGATACGATTAAATTAAAATACAATACGAGGTAAAATATGGTGGTAATAAGAACACTTATAACAAAAAATTATTATATTACTAATAATTGTAATGTTCTATATGACCCCGTTATTTTCAAAACATGATATATAACCCCTTCTTAGCGTTTCTAAGCTCGCCGATATTATTTGAGGTTCTTGTTTAAGACGATTAATTTCATTTACAATTTTTTCTCTCATTTCTTCCGTGTTTGTGTTCCCATTTTGATAAACGACATTCTTTAAGTGACCCCATAGAAAAGTTTCCAAAATTGTAATATCTGGACTATTAGGTGGCCATCTAATAGTGCCATAAGATCCCATCCACTGATTGTATCGGCGATTGAAATACTGCACAACTTGACGAACAGCATGGGGCGGCGCTCCGTCTTGTTGCCAAATTATCTTGCGATACGTTTCAAGTGGCAATTCTTCTAATATGTCCTCAATATCGTTTTCAAGAAGATTGAAATATCTTTCTCCAGTTAAAGATTCCTCATAGAATATTGGGACCCGACAATTCTATTGTTAAGCACACCACACCAGACATGCAGAGAAGACCTCCCTTGGTATTTAATCTCTTGAAATTTCCTGGGATTTTGTCTTGCCCAGCTGTGCGTATTGCGTCGGTTAAACATTCCCGATGTAGTCAATGTAGCTTCATCCGCCCAAAGAATCGTTTGAAACAGGGTAGGATCGTTATCTTGTTCATGGATTAAAATTTGGGAAACAAATTGAAAGCGAAGTTCCTTTTGTTCACGTGTTAAATGCTGCCCTGGAAAAACGTGATATGGAAGATACTTAAAATATTTCAGTGTTCTCTGAACCGTCGCATAGGTTACTCTTCTTCTTGCAGGGCCATACCTCAAGTCTCTAACTGCGTCAGTAATTGACTTCATGGAATTCAAAGTAAATTAATTTAGAATAGCTCAATCCCGGTTTCTTTTTTTATTGTAGTCCTTTTTCCAATATGAAACGATTTTGTTTCTTCGAATAAGACCTTCAGTTTTAAAATCGTTTTTACTGATATATTTCGGTGAAAATTTGTAACATATCTTCGTTTTGTTTCCCTGGCGTTTTCTCCACATTTATAATAGAGAGTTATAATTTTAAGCCGTTCTTCTGATGAAAACCTCATTATAAAACTACTCCAAAAAGTAATAAACGTATTTTTAATATTCTTGATTTTGACAAATAAGCACCTGTTGGTTTTTTCAGGTGAAACTATCCTTAGTATTATGCAGTTTTTAGACAATTGCAGCGGAACCGCAGGAAATAAACCCAGCAACCCCTATATCACTAAATTCCTCTTGAAAATCTCTCTATAAATATAAAAATATACGGGGTATTCCATTTAAAAAATACGTCACTCGTGCTGTAACTCTTTTGTTTTTGTTTCAAATGTTTTTCTGATTAAATTCTACGGAAAAAAATACACGAAATGGCTTTATTCGTTTTTTAAAAAAGTACAGATAAGTTCAAAAATAAAGCCCTGTTTACTTTAAAATGAATAACCCTGTATTTCCAAAATCATTTAACAGTGAATTACAGATTTACCCGGACTATATAGGAAGGATCCGATTAAAATTATAAATATAGAAGGTAATAATAAATTTCTGAAATGCCAAATTACAGAAAGTTAATATTCTGTCACTCTAGCGCTATTACTACTTATTCGGTCAAAATGGACATTCACCCTTGCATAAATTCCCAAGAAGCTGAAAATTCAAATGGACGTTAGGGATACTATCATAACGAAATTGTAAAAGTCCCAATCGATTCCATGTGTGCAAAAAATGCTACACAAGGTCGAAGTTCGCAAAAATGGGTTTTTTGGATTTTTTTAGCGAAACGGTTAGCTTTATGGTAAAAACAGTTTTTACAAAAATTGTAGATTATGCAATTGTCTACAAAAATTGTTTCCGTCA
Source organism: Listronotus oregonensis (assembly GCA_019359885.1). Lineage (NCBI taxonomy): Eukaryota > Metazoa > Arthropoda > Insecta > Coleoptera > Curculionidae > Listronotus > Listronotus oregonensis. The sequence continues at coordinate 11,019 of JAHBCN010019208.1, forward strand.
AAATTCTCAATTTTAAAGATAAAGCGATTTTAAAATTAACTTAAGTTTTATTCCCTATACTATTCACACGTTTTCACGTCACCTGTAGGTAGTGTTCTTTAAGCATTTTCGCAGTCTATTTTATTAAATCCTAGTGGAAGAAAAGGTATTCTATTCAATATGTTCTTCTTCTTTATTATCTTATTCTTCTTACTCTTCTTCTTTTTCTTCATCTTCTTCTTTTTTTTATTTTTCTTTCTGAGTTGATGGAAATTGTTTAAACAGCGATACATCAGTTGTTTCGTCGTTAATGTAAGGATCTTCTTCCGTTGGAGATTCAACATTTGAACACGACTGATCTTGACCACTGCTGTGCATGCTGGTGAACAAAATATACCCACTTTTAATTATTCTAAGATTAAGCAATTGTATTTGTCATGATTTTTATACATGTTTCAGCAAAAGTCTATTTAGAATATTTAAAACACGAGTGTTTCATAAAAAAATGCATACACTTAACACTTATAGGGCTTGACCCTCTAAAACGGCATTACTGTAACAAAATATAACTAAATTTCGTTAAATCCATATTTATTTGTGTTATATTGATTTACATTATCGCCTTAATATGGCGAATTTGAATCTGAAACGTGATTAGGTGTTCAAGAAGGCTGCATAGTCACGCAACTTATTTTCTTACATCATGAACAAAAATATATTGACGTTGTAATGTTTATTTCGTACTATAACTCATAATAATCATTATTTTAAAAAATAAGAAGATTTTTTAGTGTTTTTTTGCCTTTTAAGGATTAAAAGATGTTACACTTTGCAAATAGAAGGATTTTACGGACTATATATTATCCATGAGTCTGTTTCGCGAACAATAATTGAACGTTCTTTATGATCCATAAAAGTCAGATTATATTTAAGTAATCTTTATACGAAAAGTAATAAAATTGAAAGGTCTAAAGGTGAGGAAAGATTTATGTGAAACGGTACAAGTAGCTTTATTAGAGAAACGGCCCGATAATTTACAACTAACCACGTATAAATCCGAGTGTATGTGGCGTTAAAATGGAGGTACCCCAACAGGAACCGCAGCTGATGTTGGATCCTAAGATTTATGACGACCTGTTTGGGGTTTATTATTGGAGTGGAATTGTTGTGTAAATAACAAATAAATTGGCTGGAAAGTAACGGTAAATACTGAAACAGGTTTAAATTTTAGGTACTCTTTTTAAATGTAATTAGTATATTACAATTTAAAATTTATTATATAAAACCGCTCTGATCACCTACAAAATTATAGTTCTTGAAATTTTTTCCAACGTTTTGTATTCGTTTTCACGAGTCATCTCCTGGGATCTCTAAGTTTATGCTCAAAACAGGAATAAAAGTTAGTTAAGGTTAATAAAATCTACTCTCCCATATAAACGACTTAGAGCCACTTTTACAATGCCATGTCAACTTGAAGGTTACACCTAGGTTTGACTAGTGCTTCAGAAAATATGCCTACTCTAATATTTACATAATATTATTAAAGTTATTTTCGTCATAGCTTAGGTTTTCCTTAAATGTTAATTATGGTTGTTAAATCTATGTTCAACTTTATCCTTATTTTAGGTTTTTTATAAGTAACATTTTTGGGAAAAAATACAGAAATAAAGTAAAAAATCATGTTCCTTGCAGAATATGATCTCGGTAGTTCAAGGATAAAATACAAACGCGGTTACTCACGCTGCCAAATTTAAGGCTAATAAATTTTGCTTTAGTGTTATAGGGTGAAACAAGTTAGTTAGGACATATGCGTAGTAGAAATTTTGGAAGAAAAGCTTTTTGAAAGTATCAAATAAAAAAAATTTGGAATTAAGTTCTTTTTTTAAGTGATGTCAAATATGTAATTAATAATTAAAAACAAGATATTACCGGTACATTTAATCACATTGCCTATCAACAATAACAAAACTTTCGTTTTAAGAAACTTTGATTTAAATCATAGATTGATTCGACATTGTAGGACCATATTTTGGCTCTCTCCATTAGCGCAGCATACAACTTTTGAAGAGATTGATAATAAAAAATTGTGAAAATTGCAATTTACATAGGACAAAATAAAGGACTAATTTAATAGAACTAAAGACTTTCTCTGGAAAACCACTTTTTAATTTAGGGCCCAAAATTTAAACCACAAGTCCAAAAACAAAATAAGAGTTTACATAGACGATGTTATGTTGCCAAACATATCCCCATGATCCTATTTCATGTGAAATTGTACTCTTAGTATTTATAATTCGTTTTTAAAATTACGAATAATAAAAATGTATTATTAAATAATGGTTTAAAAAATCTATAACATATGAATTGACAATTTTTTGTTTTCTAAAAAAGGGTATTTACCGGAATATATTTCTGTTTCTGGAGAAATGTACCTACAGGAACTTTGGAGCTAGTTATAAAAAAACAAAAATGTGTTAATACAATCCTTAAATTATTGGTACAAAATACCATTTTTTTTTAGTTTTTAGTAAAAACGTCTTTTTTAAACATTGCTAACAGGTAGATAATAATGTTCCAGCAAAAGATTTGTTTTAACCATGGGATTTAGCTTTCTTATGGGTAAATTTTAATACAACTTGATCTAAATTTGGTATTTAAAAAAACATGTTTTATTACATCTCCATTAAATGTACAGTAAGCGTTTATCAATGTAATATTTCAATAGTCATTATTCACAGAGAATATATAATATATATATATATATATATATATATATATATATATATATATATATATATATATATATATATATATATATATATTATATATATATATATATATATATATATATTTATATATATATATGAACCGTGAAATCGTGAATGTCAAAAATAAAAATAAAACTGAACGACGACTAACCAAAACTAACCAAAATTATTAGTTTTAACCAGAACGCACCAAAGTTGTTGGTTTTGGTTAGTTTTCTTTTTTTTATATTTGACATTTACCGGTTTCGGACTTTCACAGTAACATATACATATATATCACAGTTTTTATTCTGGTTAAAATAAACTATTAAAATTTGATTTAAAGGTTAATTACAAATTACATTATATAACATAAGATGTTTCTTACACATAAAAGCACGTTTTAAAATCCTGGTATTTATGCCATTGTTTATATGACGAAGTAAACAGTTTTTCTTTACATTATACTTTTTAAGTTCTGATTAGTTATATCGGACAAACAAACTGGTTTATGTATAATGTTGTCAAGCAGTTTTAATGTAAATAAGTCTTTCTTATAAGTGTTCAGTTGTTACAAACTCTGTTTTGGAAAATGCCCTAAATAATTATTATTTCCAGTACACTTGCTTTGGTACTTTGATAATAAAACCATTAATACGGCTTTAAACTTCCCAACTTACATCGATATTAAATTACTCTTAAGCTTTGCAAGTTTAAAGTAGTTTGGACCCAGATCATAAAATTCGCTGCAATATTGTCAGATACATTATACCTTTACTATGTCCCGATAGGTAATGAAGCCTTTCTACGTGTTAATCGATATTTGATTTAGGTTTCTGGTGTTAGATACAAAGCTTGTTAATTGGGGTTTTAATTATAATGTCATGTACTCCTGTCATCATACATGTTGCAGGTTTTAGATTTATTAACGTCGTCATTAATTTAATATAATTATGCAGACATCCTACAGACTCGGTCTCAAATATGTAATAAGGTAGGTAGAGAAAGTTTAATCTTTTGTCTAAGAAAAATATGGTTTGTGCCTTATTCTATGGTATTCTTTTTAATTATTGTAACTATGACTTTAAAAACTCCTGTCACATTCTGAAAAGAATTTAAAAATGTGTTGGCAACTAGTGATGTGTTTCCGGGTTAACAAAGTAGTTTTTATAGACTAAGATCTTAATTAGAGGTGACCTACACCCGTCTGTCAACCGGATGAAAACTATTTTTAATCAAATGTAATATGTAAACAAAAGTATCGCACATGGGTTGCCTAAAAAACTATCGTTAAGGTTATATCATTTCTTATTATTTTTTTATTTTACATAAGAGTATTAATATACCACTACATTTTTTCTGTTATTTCATAAATAAAGTCTTTAAAATTTTTAAAATTTAAAATTAAAAAATTATCACAATTTTTTTGTACACCCTGTGTCATTTTAATATACAGGGTAATTGATGGTGCGTCGATTAACATTGCCAGTTTGTGGGCGAAAACCGAATATAACACCGACGGTGAAAATTTTTGCTTGAAATCTTAATCGTTGATTCGTCCGTCTTCATTTAAAAACGAAGTGTGTGGGCAGAACGTTTTTAATCGTCATTCTTGTAACCAATAAAAACGCTTCATTTACGTTTTTTGATGCAGCTTTCGGCGATAAGTCGGTTTAAAATTAAATCAAGTGCTTTTGGCGATTAAGACGGTTTAAAATTAAATTAAGTGTGGGGAAATAAAAGTTTTAATCGTCCGACAGAGCAGTCTTAATTGGCGATTAAGACGGTTTAAAAGAACGATAGTCGTGGGCATTTAGACTTTTATGGAAATCCCGTTTTCCATAAAATATCCCATACAAATCGATCTAAATATTATTAACAACGCAACGTTGCCGCTTAAAACAAAAAAGTAGTAAAAGTTTGATATTTTAAATAATACACCTTTGTATATTATTGAATTTTTTGCTCCGCTATTGCTTTCTGATTATTTTTAAATAATACTTTTCTATACCTATCCCTAGTCATTTTTGGCCTATTAATTAATGTCTTTTTTTTTCAAAACATAGCTCCAATTAAATTTTTATTACTACGTCAGTAAGATTCGCAGAAAGTTTAAATTTTGGAGGTAATTTAGGGAGGTATTGCTTTTGAGTAAACAAATTTGTTCTGCATTATACAGGATTGGTCAAAATTAGTGATTTTACCGCAAGATACAAAAATGAAGAAAAGTGCATATTTTAAATAAAGCACCCTGTATATTATACAAAGGCAACTAAAATTCCTTACAAATAATATATCATGTTTTTATACATAAATAGTAAGGTTCTGAAAATATATTTTTTTAAGAATTGGATTATTTTGGGATATTTGCCTTAGATGGCTTATGAAAAGTCACGGTAAAACATTAAGAATATTTTGACAATTAGTAGGGATAAATTTGCGCGTTTCTTTAAAATGGTGAGTCGAAAATAAATGAAATGGAAAAATAATTATTTTAATGAAGTTTTGAT
>JAHBCN010019209.1:0-16193 GCA_019359885.1 Listronotus oregonensis
TTTTTGTTATCATAAATATTTAAAAAACACAAAAAATATAAATTAGTAACAAGTGTTAGTAAACTAACCAGAACTAACCTAAACTAACCAAAACTACCAGAACCAACCAGAAGGGGCCAGTGCTCACAGAACTCCAAAACCCCCAGAGCTGACCAAAGAAACCAAAACTTTTGATTTAAACCAGACCTTACCAGAAATAGCCAGAACTAATGATATATGATTGATAAGAATGGAGAAAAATGGATTAAACGTCACCGATTCGGCATCCACGGTATACAAGGTGTAAAAAATATGATTCTTACGGATTTAATGGGCGAAAGTGGCACTCAAATCAAGTCAAAAAAGCGGAAAACACATTTGTCAAATGTTAAATGCCTTCGAAATAAGGCTTTTAAAAGTTTTAAAACACCGCGCCCGCTTCATCAAATTGAGTCGAACGTGGAACGTTTTTTGCGAGGTGTTAAACATTTTTAAGAGATTTTTATTTCCATTTTGTAATTAAGAAATAATTGTATCACAAAATTAAACTAAATATCCATTTTAGGAGATGTAGCCGTCATGGAAATTTTTTACGGTAAATTTGAGCTGCCAGATAAGCATTTTGGTTTGCCTTTAAAAATTAACATATCGGCATATTTCCCAATTTAAAAACATTTTGACCTACAACGGTCAAACATAAAAGCTACCAGTTCGCACAATGCACGGAGTTTTGGGCAGCGCTGTTCCAATTGTTTTTAAAATTTTTAACTGGGGGAAAAATTAAAATTTTTTTATTTGTGGATTTAAGCATTTAAAACTTGGTTTATTTTATTAGCATAAATTTACTGTTAAGGTTTTTAAAAATAATTGCTTTCAAAATTTGTAACTTTGATATTGTTAAGACAAAAATTTGTCAAGTTCTGACACATATGTCATATACACTGTTTAACTCGTTTTGAGCTCCACTATCGCCCATTAAAATCGTGAACAACATACTTTTAGACCCTGTTTAGTACTTGCCTTCATATAAGGCTTCTTGTCTTATCACAAACATAAAAAGAAGCTGAATACATATGAAAAGAGGAACTAGTTTTAATAAATAAGTTTGATCTCCTAATCTCTAGTTAGAGTCCTAAAACTATTTCTTCCTTTCTAAAAAAAATACTATAGTATCAATACCAAACCTGGTGTTTAATATGCTGTAGAGAGACTAAAAATACATTCCAAGCATTACTTAACTAAAAGGGTCAATAAAGCCAGCCTTAAATCTTAATATCGAACATCGGAACACAGCGGCAAAGATGGTATAAAAACAAAAGACATAAAGTTTCCTCTCTCCCTTAGCATAAAGGGGTGAGATCACCCCGCGATTCAGGGATGCTATTCCCAAAATAATCCATTTTAAAAAAACTTCTTATGAATTTTTTTTAAGAAGGTAAAGAAATTAAAACTAAATTTGTATTCCGATAGTGTCAGTACCAATAAATGATTTCTTTTTAACAGAACTTTAAAATTATTTCTTTACTGTTTTTATATCTTCACTTGTGGAAGTCCCCAGATTTTAAAAAATGTAGTTTATGTTTTCGCCTGTCTGTGAGTCTGTTGCCAGTCTGTCTGTCTGTACCTAATTATTATCACGAGTCAGAAGTCATATTTTGTCGAAAACTCTTAGTTTTTACGTTATAACTCATGACTCGGACCCAACCTTAAAACTACACAAACTTTCCTAAAATTTTAAGGATACATTTATTTTTACGTCTCTTCACTCGTTACTTTTAACAAGAAACAGCACCAAAAGAAAAGTATTTTTATTTTAAAAAGTCAACAAAATTATCTAGGGATTGCTAAACAATGGCACTGTAAAAGTAAAAGCCTTTCGAGAAATGACCCTTTTTGTTGCTTTTGGAAAATCAATTTCAGCGGGACAGACAGATCGTATAGCCCTATCATCTCCACAAAAATAGCATTTTCGGGATACACAGCGGCAGTTGAACATTCAGAATTATTTTTCTGGGCACTTTCCTTTGATCCACACTTGCTGATGCGGCAGTGTTATGGAAATGGGAATAATAAGATTCGGACTGATATATTGCCATTTCAACAGACCTACCTTTTCAAAAGCCTCATCCAAACTAAGGGTTGTATTTTCTAGTAGACGTTGTCTTATTTTGGTGAGTGCCAGATAAAAGAATCTCTAATGAAATCATCTCGTTTTGATCCGCAGTTTACATTCTTTGCTCATTTGTTAAGAACTTGTAAAAATGATCAATAGACTCACCGGTTGTTGTCTTCGGGTCGCAAGTGAGTGTCGGGCAAATATTTCATTCTTTGGTTTAACATACAATTGTTCCAAAATCTTTATAGCATTCTTATAGCTTGTTGACTCACTGATGTACACAAAAAACCCTAGAGCAAACATAATTTATGAATAAATTCAGCTTTCCTTTATCATCTTTGGCCTCGGCGGCTTCAAGGAAGTTTTCAAACGAACGATGCCAATGCTTCAGAGTTGTGCAGCTGGGAACTGGGATCCCAAATCAACCTTTCAGGACGAAGTAGTTTATCCATGATTTTTTTATTTAAGTTAATTAAATTGTAAAAGTAAAAGAAACCTTTGAAATATAGGCTTTAATTCTTAAATAAAACTAAATGTGATAATGACAATAACTTGACAAAGACAATATACATAAGGTAAATCAAGGTAACAAGAAAGTATAAGGTATATCATAACAGGCACAACTTGGGAAACATCTACTTTTTAAACTTAAATTGTATAAAAATAGAGTTAACATGAACGGCATTTATTTTGTTTGTGGTCAATAAAGAGGATATTTTCAATTACCTATTTAATATATTATACCTCTTCATTATATTCAAATTCAGGAAAATGCGCCCCTGCCTTATTTGTATTTATATGTTACGTTTAAATTAAAAAAACCTTGCAATTTAAGTGCGGCAGTCCTTATGCACCCGTTCATAATGCACATTTTATAATAAAAAAATTAATAATATTTTTACTTCAATTAAATGCTTTTTTATATAATTTTCTAATAAAGATATTCGTTATTTTTTACATTTAATGCTGGTAAAAACAGTTTAAATTAAAAACTTAGGGCCCTTTAATTGTATTAATTTCTTTGTTTATTTTGAATATAAAAATAATATTTTTGAATGTTTTTTTAGTAAAACTGAAAGTGTGAAACTGTGAAAATAAGTTTATCCTGTAAAATAAAAGGTGTTTTATCATAGAATCATTTAGTTTAGCTGTAACCAGGTTCAAAAAGGAGAAATTTTAGGAAAGTGTGTGCATATTGTAGGTTAGGTCCAAGTATGGTGTTATAACCTTAAACTAGAAGTTTAAAAAAAAAACCCATATACTAAATTTCAATTGGCCGTGGGCCCGATAAGTACAAAATTACCAATATTTTAAATAGTAATTATTAATATTAAAAATTAGACTTTTTTGATATGGTCATATCTAAATGTTTTGCCATAGATCTGACACCTACAACAGCAGGTCTACAGGGGTTTTATAATGTAACAAAACAAAACTTTAATAAAAATTATTAGGACCCAGTTATAATTTAATCGTTCATAAAATATTTTATTTTATATGTTTTTCTAAACTCTTTCTAAAACTTTGAAGATGAAGGTGTATAACCTCGAAACATTTTGTCACCTAACTATAATTCCATATGATTTAACATGGTTTACGATCACCGAGGTTTTTTATTTCATGCTACACTTTGGATTAATTTTTCAATTTATTTCAAGAATCGATCTCCTAGTACATAAACCCCTTTTAGATCGCAAATAACCAATTTTTTTTCGTTTTCGATTCTCCCTCCGATGCTCAAATTTTTCAGCGTTTGGTTTTATCGCTTCGATTTTTAAATTTTTTTTAGAGTAGAAAATTTTTTACGGCTGCCAAAATTTAAAGTTATTGATTTATTTTAGTTTTATTTAAATAAAATTAAAATAGGTTTTTTGTTCGTTGGGTTGTATTTTTCACGATTTTATAGACCGACGCAAGTAAGAGTAGTCGGTCTGAATAAACAAAAACATTATTAAAACCCCTTTTTTTTAAAATTTTTAAAATAAAAAATTTTTCTAATTTTATTTGTTTTTAGATTTTACCCAAATTTTGGGATTTTCTACGGACGCCATTTTGGGGTTTTACATTTTTAAAAGAGCTCTTCAAAGCTTTTCATTGATGTATCCAAGTCTAGGTTTTCAGATTGTTAACTCTAAAAACGAAAATTTTTTTTTTGTTCGATAGTGGCTTAGACTAGACTGCGTAAGGGGCCCCCGTTTCAAAAAAAAAAAAATGATACGCATCTTATAATTTAAATAATGTAAATGTCAAAGTTAGCGTGCATCTTATTTCTCGTTTAAAAAGCCTTTAACAAAAATTTAAGTTTTGATTATTTTAAGTATTTACAATAATGGCTCTTAATTATTCCAAGATGAAAAGGTGGATATACTAGAAATTTATTTTTAATCAAAAAAAAATACAGAAGCTGCAGCACTTGCATCCAAAAGAACAATTTCCGGAGCGGGGGGCAACAACCCCCAAAGGCATTTTAGATTCTTAGTTACGAGCTTGTTAGCCTATGGATCTTTTATGAACCAAACCCCCAAAACTTATACAAAAAATAATGAAGCAAGAGAGGCGATTATAATGGAAAACGTTAGAGATGATCCCACAACATCGGTTAGAAAAGTGGAAGAACAGAAAAATTCCAAAAATTTTATATATATATATATATATATATATATATATATATATATATATATATATATATATATATATATATATATATATATATATATATATATATATGCATAGAAAAAAAACATGTCATAATTAAAACAAGAAAAAAATTCATTTATCATAGGTATATATTCATTTGGTAGTCCCAAATAAATATACATTTGATGTCTACTTGGAGAGTTTAGAAGAGGAAACTTTTAATTGTAGATTAAGAATAAAAATTCATTGTCACAATAATTACATGAATTAACTTCTTTGCCAAATTAACACGTTTGGGTGAATGAAATAGCCGCCACTATTTTTAAATTTGACTTACTGCGGTTATGTTTTTGAAATCAGTCACCAGAAAACCATTTAATTTAACTGTGTGAGGCTTTCGCGGCCATCATCAGATAAACTACTTTTTTGGGGTTTTTACCCCTTTTAGGCTTCTTGAATTTTCAGCACGAGTGGTTTTTTCAGAAGGTATGTTTCTCGGTTATGGTAATAACCGAGAAGAAAATTCTGAAGATGCAACCATTTAAACCAAGAAGACCAAATCACCGAGGGTCCCCAAAAACGTGGGTTTCCATTTAAATTTTTTAAAAAAAAATAATTGTTTGAAAAAAAAAAGTAAAAAATATATTTATTTTTAATTTTGGCTATGATTCTCTAATTAAATACTAAAATTTATTTTAAAGAATTCCTGTAAATAACTTTTCCGTGAATCTTACAAAATAAAAATGGGTAATTCTAGGGTAAATTTTTCGTTTCTAGCCCTATATGCTGCTAGTATTTTAGGACGTTTTTCGTAGACATACTTAGTGTTTAATATGCAGAAATTTTTTACATCAAGGATTTTGCTTTCATAACATAAATAGGTTTTTCCAAAAACGTCAAAAACCGTCACCGAACGATCACGCTCATGCGCAGTGATTAAAATGCGTTTCAACAGAGACGTGACGGTTCCCCGGGTGATCCTGTTTTTACCAACATAACGGGATCGTTTATGTTACGGTTTCAGAACGGAATTCCGATACTGGCCCAAATTAAAAAATGTTTTAAATTGCCCCTTGAGCATTTTGGCACTGGATTTTTGATTTTTAACAGCTGTTTCATGTTTCATCTTTATATTTTTTCTGTTATTTAGCGACTAGTGTGTATCGTGTTTTAGCATTTCCTATTTCCTTGCTTGTTTAATCATTCAAAACCATTAATTTTACAACCCAACCCATCATCAAATTTAATTATCTTTAAAGATGGTGACGATATTATGAGTTTTTGCAACTTTGATCACAAAAAAAATAAGTAGAAAAGTAGGGTTATATTTTTAAAAAAAAAATTCAAAGGCTTTTAAACCTTTCAATTTGACAATATTTTGTTAATTTGTTACTTTTGTCCGTCACGAAACTATTTTAATCCACGAGGTGAAGCCCCCCAAAAAACAATTTAAAAACGGTTTCGAAACGGCCCCGGATGCTCTTGGAAAAACCTAATATTCCATTTTCTTAATTACCTTGGTGTGAAAACTTAAAAATCAACATTTATAACGCAGAGCTAACCTGATTACAAAAGTTACAAATACGTATGCATACGATTAAAACCTATCTTTACAATAAAATTAATCAACCGTTTATACCAAGAATCGTAAGACACTTCTTCACCCTTTTTCCCACCAACGGTTCTTTACCTTTTTTCTCATGACGCGCCTCGATAATCCATACCACATCAACGAATGCCCCCTAAATTAAAAATTAAAAAATACTTCCATATCAACCCTTCGTCTATTATTTTTATTTTAATATTATTCTAATTCGCGATATAGACATCTGATGCCTCCTCGCTCGCCGGATTTTGATCTAGGTGAAATGTTTTCAATGCGATTTTTAACCCTTATTAGCGATATGTATTGTTAGGGTATTAATGATATGCAAGGATCGGCAATGATATGTAAATAAACTGGTTTTTAGGTAGTGAGAGTGATTAGACGGATCCTTATGTTATAAAGGGGCTACCATAAGGAAACTATCGAAGACAATAATTGGGTAGGAAGTATGCAGATGAATATTGGAGCAGTTTTAATTTTTTTATTGTCGTTTTTTGTCGGGTTTATCAGCAAGTAATGGCAAATTTTTGCAAGATGTTTTGGCAAAGGGCTGTTTAAATTATAATCTTAACATTCGCATCTTGAAAATAATAAGAGAGATAGGGTAAAGTTTTATTCCGGAGATATCTGAAAAATAAAACGAAATTTCGTAAATTAATTTCCTTTTTTGCTAAATTTCTTCAAAATGATGTAGTTATATTTATTTTTATTGCCATTTTAGTCCTTAACACTTATGTAATGAAGAATGATTTATTTGGACGCCACTGTGAAACGCTGGTATAATTAATATAATCGCAAAATTCCTCCAAAGACTGGTGCTCTGTCAGAAAACATTGATGCCCCAATAACTAAATAAATATTATTATAATTAAATATGTTCACAAAGTTTGCAGACATTAATATGAATCGAATGCAAAAAACCGCATTTTAATTCATCTTACTGCTCAAAAAATCGTTAATGCATTACTTAGTCTGCTTGAGTAATTTTGAATGGTACTTAACTATTTTGCCCGAAGTCTTTGGTGAAATAAGGAAAACAAAACGATCAAGCACCGTTTGATTTGTCTTCATAAGGACAAGGCTAGCTGTCACACATCTCGTCTGATAAACAACTATTTGAGTACTCAGAAACCCAATTAATGGGTTATCCGCCGTACAGTCCTGATTTATCATCAAGTGACTTTGTTTTTATTCCTGAACGTCAAGCATAGGTATGCCGGACAACAATTTTTATCTGCAGAAGAAACCGTTGATGCGTTTAAAAACTATGTTTTGAAGGTTTTTAAGGGAAATAAAAAAATACGTTGAAAAGTGGTTCGAACGCTGGAAGAAGTGTATAGATCATAAAGTAGAATATTTTGAAAAATGCTAAAAAAAAATGCTTTTTTATTTATTAGGCTTAAAATATAAATAGTGCTCATCATACATACTTGCTTTAAAGACCAGACCAAAAAATTTCTTTATATCTGGAAGAACGCTTAACATTTCTCGATCTTCTATGCTACAATGTGTATTGCTCATCGTTTAAATATTTTTATGATTGATTTAAATAATAATATTAATAATTTATTAAGACTGTTACTCGTTCAGAATGATCTTGAGAAAATTTAAATCATATTTTTAACAGGAAACATTTTTTTAATAGTTTTTTTTAGTTGAATTAATGTTAAAACTTTAATTTGATTATATTCTAAAGTTGTAAATAAATGGGTAAATACCATAATTTAAATAAGAATGGCTTTAAGCCTAGAGGTAGATAGTTTAATGAGAGAAATGTTTTAAAAGTTTAATGCTAAATAAACTATAAAAAAAATGAAATTTGAAATATGATGAAAACTTTTTCAAAATCATTTTGAACGAGTAACTTTCCTTATAAATTATTGATATCAATATTTAAATCAATCATAAAAATATTTATACGATGAGCTATACACATAGTAGCATACGAGATCGAGAAATATTAGGCGTCCTGTCAGGCATATATCACCCAGATAAAGGAGGCACTTATTATTAGTTTTTTTCAATTAAATAAAGTTTTAATTTTATTTTAGTAATTTCAAGTAGATGGAAATGGGCACAGTTATTGAACCAAAAAAAAAAAAAAATAAAAAATATCTGTGCCATCTGATTATCCCCCATTGCCCCAAGGCACATGTGTATTAGTTTGTTTCATTCAATGAATAAAACATTTTAAATTAATTTTTAGATGGATTGTTGCTGGTATACTTACTTGTACCAAAAAATAATGTTATTTACAAAATATTAAATGGCCAAAATCACTTTTTTTGCCTATATCTCCTTTATTACTTATTTTACTAAAATGTTTATATAACCTTTTTTATAAAGCTTACTAAAAGATATATTTTTTGTGTATTTCATTTTTCGTAACTCTTTTAGTTTTAGAGATATTTGCGTTTTTATTTTAAATTGAAACCATTAATATCTCAAAAACTAAAAGGGCTACAAAAAATTAATTATAAAAAAACTGACGTAGTTTTGTATATTAAAAAACCGATTTTTTTACAATTTTTTTTAGGTAAAAAAAATGCAATTTAAACTTGCTGAGCTGAAGCTTTGAATTGACTATAGTTTCATAGTAATATATAAAAAATGTTTCATGCGGTTCTTTTATTGGCTTGTTTCTTTGCGGTGGCCTCCCGGACTAATTCCAGATACCAATTGGAGACAATACAATGCTAGACAAAATTCTCAGCTTTATCTTTCAAATCATATGTTTTACTTTAATTTAAAAAATCTTAAATTTACGAAAAATGTTGAATAGTGTTAAAAATATATTGTAGATAGTTTTTATAAATTCAAATTGTCCGGCAACAACTTATTGTTAAAAAAGGCCTATAATGTATTATTTGAATACTTTGAAGATAATTTAGAATATATTTATTACATAGAATCATTATTTTGTCTTTTTTTCTTATAATATCATTATTATAGTTTAATTTTATTCTGCTTTGTCGAAAAGCAGCACAACAGTATAGCAATATTACTATTATAAAAGAGTGGACAGGTCAAAATAAATTGAAATTTCAATTATTTGCTTATAAAGTGATGTATTCAACATATTATTATGATAAAATTATACTGATTTTACTGGGTTTTCGGCTTTCTATGTTACTTTTCAAACGACCTAATGCTATTAAACCACACAAAGCACACAAGATAAAAATCATTTATACATTCATTTATTAACAAATTTCTTACGAAAACATCTTAACGATCATTCGTATAACTTAACCGTAAGATTACCCACGTTTTTTTTAAACAATAAAGAACAATTATTAACAATATATAATTCAGAAAATTACGCAAAGTACCATAAAATCTAAGGAGGATATTTAGCAATTCGAATTAAAAATAGATAAAGCTATTTCAGGTAAACTGAAACGCCGACAATTAGCGTAGTCGATTGTTTAAAAGCAATTGTTTGAGCAACATTTATTGTTTATGATTTTTTTGATGTGCGCGAACAAAAACAATTGAAGGCAATTATATCATTACCAATAGGAAAGTGTTTGAGTAAATCGTGTTTTAATTTTTTTTTCGGGTAATGTTGTGTGACGTCTTAAAGTTGGATGTGAATATTTAAGATAGACATCAATATGTTGCGTAAAAAAAAGAAAAATATACATAAGGAGTGCTTTAATATTGCATTTTGATAAGAAAGAAATAAATAGATTACAAACAATTACTAAACGTCAAATTTGTTCTTGTTCTATAAACAGGTATATTATTGTAAGTATCTAACTTGAAATAAATTCAATAACTTAAAAACAGGTTATTTTTTAGAAAAAAATTCAAACAGGTCCATTAGTACTTTTAGTATTGCTTTTGCCTATAAAAGAAATCGGTACTCTGTGTTCCAAATTTGAGATATGACGTTATCGATATTTTTTTTATGTCGAAACCTAATTTTTTTAGGAGTATTTTTAAAGCGTATCATCTATAACTCCCCAATTTCAAATGCACACACAAATAAACCAAATTTTGAGATGTAATTAAGGACCTCAAAAACAAACAATTTTAATCATTGCACCAAAACTCCAAACCTACAGAGTGAGCCGCTAAAGCTAGGTATAATTTGTGTCTTGTCAATTTAAGAAATAATGGTTTGCTACGTATTACCTGTATTTAATTAGAAAATAATACAAAAACTTTTACATTTTTTTGTCTGTATATTAATTTACTTACTCACAAAGTGTTATAAGGTTAAATAAAAATACAGGGTAAGCAAAAATAATATTCCAAATCCTAAATAATATGTTTATTTATGGGATTAAAATAATAAGAAATAAATAATTTATATAAAACAAATTCAAAACAGATTATTAAAAGAATGTATATTTTTCTTATTATTTTGAAATAAAATTTTTGATCAAAATTAATCGTCCTTTATTTTTTATTTCATCAAAAATGTTTATGTCACTTTTTATGTGGACAATTTTAAGAGCTTTATTTTTAGAATTTATTTTTTTTATCCCCTTTAGTTTTTGAAATATTAATAATTTGGTTTTAAATTTCAATATCTCAAATACTATAGAAGTAATACAAAATTTAATTTAAAAAAAATTATGTATTCTTAGAAGATCTTTAATTTAAGTTATATAACTTTTTTATATAAATCCAATACTTTTTAAGTTATAATGAAAAAAAAAATCAAATTTTTAAAACTATTTTAAGTTATAACAAAAGTTTTTTACTTTTATATTTCCCCAATCAAAAATTTTTGTAAAACATTTTTCCATGGCTCTTGTGGTTTTCGAGATATTAACGATTGGGTTAAACACCACATACAATTAATGATTATCTCTATAATGGCATCACCTATACATTTATTTATAAAAGATTATTAATTTTTTTATATTTAAAATACTATTATACAGAATCCCATATACACTGATTCACTTGCCTTAGTGACCGTCATACCATGTCGAGAATTTGATTATAAACATTCAGTAATGTTTTCCGTTTATCTTCGGGCATATCTGTGCTTTTTAAGTTACTTCCCATGCTAAAATAAATAAGCCCATCTTTTAAAAAACATTTTGTTTTTTTTAACTCGGTTAAAAAATTATCTAAAATCCCTAAATGTGTATAATTGGTTTTCTAAGTAACCCTCTATTTTTATGTTACCCAATAGCACTTTGTAAGTAAAATAAGTTAATATACACAGTAAATATGAAAAGTTTTGGTATTATTTACTACTTAAATACAGTTAATACTTAGCAAAATATTGTTTTTTAAATTAGCAAGACACATATTAGACCTAGCTTTAGCGGCTCACCCTGTTGGGTTAGAATTTTGGTGCAAGGATAAAAATTGTTTCTTTTGAGGTCCTTAATGGCATATTAAAATTTGAATAAATTGCACCGGTCGCCAAAAACCTATTTAAAGCGTTCAAGGGGAATCACTCCCGCATATTACAATTTCGGAAACAATCTCGAAGCCAAAATCCAAAACCTAAAATTGTTTTTCTTTGCACAAAAAAAAAATTTGTTCAGATAAATATCGAATAACAAGTTGCGGTATTCTTAACCGACATAATGAAAGGCATGGGAACTCCACAAATCCCCATATGCTACGACTTGTTCGTCAACCAGATAGATCTGGGGTAAATGTAAGTTATTTTTTATTTTAAAATAAACTAGTTTCTTGGCGTTTTGAATAAAATGTTAATGAAGATAGATATCTGGACATACCTCAATCAAACTTTTTCGATATCCTTGATGATGTTCATTTAAATGAAGTAATAAAGATTTTCTTTCAACAAGATGGCGCCCCTGCCCATAGCGCTCTTCGAATAAGAAAGTAGTTAAATATTCACGTTAGAAACTATTGGATAGGAACCCATAGATCTATAAGGTGGCCACCACGATCTGCGGATCTAACACGTCCAATTTTTTTTCTTTGGGGAGTCTTGGAAAATAAAATTTATAAAGAAGTCATCTTAACCCGACAACAACTTGATGAAAGAATTCATAAGGCTTTGGCAAAAATAAAACCATTACACATAGTGAATGCTTTAAAATCCGTGCGATAAAGATGTTAAGAGTGCACTGAAAACAGCTGAGGAGCTTTCGAACATTTACGATGATTCCCGTTATTTTTTTCCGTATCTAAATCTATTATTTCATTTTAAAGTTTTAACTAACCACAGCTATTTCTTTAACTACTGGTATGTTAAAATTTACTGTGTAATGCCTTTTCAGCTACAATATCAACATAGTTTTGTTACTAGGATATAATATGGTTTAAAGTAATAAACTTTAAATAAATCGCATAAAAAAACTAATACCATTCATGGTGTGTTATATTTTTGAAAAAAAAAATAATATGCTATCTTTTTAGATTGAAATATTCCGGGGTGTTCCATTTAAAAAAATAAGGTTAGGTCCAATAACATTTTTACCTTTCAACAATCATTATAAAGAAACTTTTGTAAAAAAAATTGTATCTCTTTAACCTAATAAAATTTAGAGGCATTCGAAATTGTCAATTCTTTAATTGTCTCTTAAGACTGGGAAAATTATTAAATTTTTATTTTACGATTTCAGCTGTAACCCAAAAAGAGCACATGACGCCTATATTTTTAAATATGTTCAATAGTTTTGTAGTGGATTCATGTTTCAATAAATTTTTGTCATATTGATCCCTGTGGATTACAGATCGCCTGAAACAAAAAAGAAAAAGCCCTCCAAAAAATTTTAAAAAATCAAAAAACTTATCTACGTTTTGATGGCAAGTCGGTCACTGTTGTCAAGATGAACTTAAATGAAAAAAAAATTAAATTAAATGTTTAAGAAATTTTGGTTTAAAAAATTTGGGAAATCCTGATGGATTTGTTATATTTATGACGTTTTGTCATAAATGCCATATTAGTTTGCTTGACTGATGTATTTGTAATTTTTAACAAGTAAGAAAAGGGTGGTGTGTTAATTGATTTTGAGTTTACCTAAAATTACTGCAGCATCCAGCATAGGTAATCATATATTATTTAAATTAATAGATATTGATGCTACACATTTATCTTTATTTAATTAAATACTAAAGCATTTTTTAATTTTACATATTTTTAAACAAGTTTTCTTTGCTAATAAAATGCTTTTAGTTTAAGCAAAAAAAACTTGTTAAAAAACGTTAAATAAAAGAAGGTGCTTTTATATGGTTAAATAGGGATAAATGTGTAATATCAATATCTGTTTATTTAAATCAGTCTTTCTCAAAGTGGGCGATAACGCCCCCTTGTGGGCGCTGAAGGCCTAGAGGGGGCGGTAAGGCGTCCAGAAAAAATTGAGGACGCTGATGTGATTTAAGGGGCGATGGGTAATTTGTAACTTCAGCTATTTTAAAATTCACTGAAATTAAAATCCTCCTACTACACAACATTTATTTATTAGTTCATATTTATATCCTATTTTATTGTATAAATATAAACTAAAAATATATTAAATATTTATTATTTTTAATGCGTTCGCAACACTATTCATATCTTAAGTTATTTAGGAACAGGTATTAAACACTGAAAAATATTCGTGTCTTTAAGTGTCGCAGGTGAGGTCTCCACCTCAAAAGACACATTAAAATTAGGTATCTATTGTTGCGGGATTTTTTTGTACCTTATCTAGTAAGAATAAAGAAAAAATAAAATTAAAATTAGAAGGTTTAATTGTAATTCACGTTTGGCGCGAGAAATATTGTACGATTTATTTGTGCAATCCTGTATTATAGTCCGTCAACGTTCGTGCGGTCCGTTTTTGCGAAGTGCAGGTGCGGGGAAGGACGTAATGTTCCGCCGCACGCACGCATCGCACTTGCTCGCCCTCCCGCCACTCCACCCGCTACCCCAATACTCTTAATGCTGTAAAGTTGAATTATTATTGCTCAATGTTGATTATTGTTAATTTTGAATAAAAGATACTCTTAATATTGTAAGGTTGTATTATTATTGCTCTCTTTGGTAAGAAAAGTCTCGTTTGAAATATAGGTTTAATTAAACTCCAGGCGAGACTAATAGGTTATTGAGATTTTTAAGGTGAAAAAAAATTGGGGCGCTACAAAATAACTAATTTCTAAAGTGGGCGTACAACGAAATAAGTTTGGGAACCTCTGATTTAAATAATACATGGTTACCTATGCTTCATGCTGAAGTAATTTCAGGTAAACTCAATCTTTTTGAAAATTACAAATACACCAGTCAAGCAAACTAATATGACAAAACGTCATAAATATTAAAAAGCTATCAGAATTTCCTAAATTTTTAAACCAAAATGTCCTGAAAATTTAGTTTTAAATTTCCATTTTTTTTAATTTAAGTTCATCTTGACAACGGTGGCCGACTTGCCACCGAAACCTAGATAGGTTTTTAAATATTTTGGGTTCTTTAAGAGCATTTTATTTTTTACTTCAGGCGATCTGCAAGTCCTAGGGTCAATAGGACTAAACAGGCTCAGTTCCTATACCCCGGGCCCAGGACCAAAGTGGTACCTTTTTTAGAAAATTTCCAGACAAGTAACCAACAAAAACTTATTGAAGCCTATATTGCTTTTTTGTTAGCATTAACAGTCACGGAGATATCCTATAAAAGTATCGAAAATGAGACAACCGTACTAGGTATTAAAATCTAATTATTAAAGGCCGACAAAAAAAAATAAATGGTGAGTATAAAGTTTTTTTTTTCACTGAACACGAATATGAAGTCAAAATTAAAGGTCAAACAGCAAAAAATCGAGAAAAGGCGTAATTTCAGATATTTACGTTTTTTTTTTAATTTAAAACGTCAATATCTTAAAAACTATAAAAGATACACAAAACTTTATAAAACAAAAACAATGGATTCTCTAAAGACCTTTAATTTAAGTTATATAACATTTTTGTCTAAATGCAATATTTTTCGAGTTATAATCAAAAAACCGAATTTTAAGGATTTTTTCAAAGTAAAACTACTTAAAAATTATTTTTTTTTATTTTTTGATTTTTTCTGCAAATTTTAAAAGATTCAAAATTCAAATAAATAAAATATATAATTTATTAATATTAAAAAAAAAAACAAAAATCACATTATTATTTTGTTTCCTATTTTGGACTGATTTTTTGCAAAATTACATATCTCCTTTATTATTTATCTTATTGAAGTTTTTATATAACTTTTTTAGACAATTTATAAAGCTCTCATTTTGTTTAATAATTTTTGGGATCTTTTTTTAGCTTATGTAGTCGTAGTCCAAATATTTCGTATTAGCAGGTTTCTGCGGGGAAGTAATTCGTTTTTTTGGTTTTCTCATTTTTCCCGTTTGACCCCCCAAATTTTTAAATTCAGTTTCGTATTCAGCGGAAAAAAATACGCCAGAAAATCTAAGTCCACACCCAGCACACACATTTTTTGTTGGCCTGTGTTTTTATACGAAGAGCATGCATTTAAATAGAACCTTAAAACCCGGGAAAAAAATTCTATAATTTCGTATTCCTTTAGCATTTCCAACGTCTTTAACTTCCGTCCGAGGGGTGCAATCAATAATGAAAAATAAAGGGGTTCTTCACTTCGAACAGTTGCATTTAAACGATAGATAGAGATAAAATAAATGTTTTTTTAGTGAGTTTTTAACAGGAAAGGAAACGCAACGAATTACGTTGTCTTTTAACCGAAAGTGTGGTCAGGTGGAACGCCGATGTTTGATAATGATTATGTGACTGTGTAGGTCTACAAGGGGTAGTCAACTACATTTAAAGCTAATAATATAAGAATAATTTTTAATTATATAAAAAGAAATAATGGCGCTTCATGGTAATTATTTATATTATATTTTTATATAAAAAATTAAAAAATTAAAATTATTTTTTTTA
>JAHBCN010019210.1:0-16153 GCA_019359885.1 Listronotus oregonensis
TGTTACGGGCCCCCCTGTTTTAGGGGAAGGGCCCCTAAATCCCCCCCCGAACAAACAGGGTGCTTGGAAAGGGGGCCCCCTTAATAAAAATAAAGGGGCGGACAGAACCGCTTTTGTGGAAAAAAGGGTTCCCTGGCTTTAAAAAAAAACGGATAGAACCGTTTTCATGGGGAAAAACCCCGGAGAAACGTCCTCAGAAGGAACATCTGGTTCCTGAAAAAAGGAAAACCTGGTAGCCCCCCCGTCCAAAACCAGGAGAGGAGGGCATAACGGATCTAATCGTCTGCTCGCCATTTTTCCCCAGGAACAGGACCCCGGGGAACACATATTGTGCCCCGTGTCCGGTAGGTTGGGGGAAAAGGGGAATGTAAGAACTCTCTCCCCAATCTGATATCGGATTCCGTTGGAAGTCTGATTTTTGGGGGGGAAAAAAAAAGGTGTGAGCGACAATAGACCGAGCGGTCGCGGGGGGGGCAAAAAAGTCCCCCCCCTTTAAACCAAACCCCCTAAACCTAACCCCCCCCCTCGGCCCCCACACCCCCAACTTTTTTAAGTGACATCCCCCTTTTTTTGTGATATTTAAATTAAAAAAGTAGTCTCTTGCCCTTTTTTCAATATAAATCCACCTTAATGTTTTTCCCCAGTCCCTACTGGTAATTAATTAATATATTTATTTCTTACCTAAAAATTCAGGCTTGAAAGGATGGGGGTTTAAGAAAGCCAGGCCTTGGTGCTCTTTCAGACCTATTTCTGTATTTTAAAAAGTTAATTGCTTCTTCCATAGACTCTAAAAAAACATTACATTAACAAAAATTTAAAATAAGTGTAAAACATAATCTACAGAAATTTTTTTGGTATCTAAAATTTAGGAGCGAACTACCAGTGCTACATTTTAAAAAGTGGTACATTGAACATAAAAATTGAAATCTGTACAAAAATTAGATTTTTAATGTTTTATATACGAAAAATTCTTTAAAAATGGCGATTTTTCCTTAAAGGTTAAAGTTCACTCGCGACAGTCGTAGACATAATTATCTTCTTATAGTAAGTAGCCCAGCCCGTCCAAAAGAGAGATTAGGATAAACATCTTTTATCTTTGTCTCTTCCATGTCATCCGCGCCGAACTCGCCCATCTCTCTCTCTAACAAAAATTGATTATTAAACGAATCGGGATTCTCTTGACTAGTAATAGTAAGGATCATTATATTTTTTCCTATTTTGGATTAATTCTTGATAATTCATTGTTTTGAATGGACCGCACCTTTGGACCTTGCATCTTTTATTTTGCTGCTTATTTAAAACAACTTTACAGAAAATAAAATAATCTTTAAATATTAAATAATGAGCATAGAATTATTTTTTTTCTCAATAATATATAATTATTACCGATATCGGGTAAAGTTCCATAAGGCTGAAATTCAGTAACTACAGGGCATATGAGATTCTTAGATAAAGTTCCATCTGGATTCTTACAAACCTTTGCATTTTTAAATTCTATGGTTCTAGGATGAAATGGTTTTTGGCTCCAACTGTATGGCTGATCATCAGAGAAATTTGAAGAAATACCTAAAATAATGTCAAAGTCAAAATATGCTTTATTGTTTAAAGACTAAGCTGTACAGAAATAATAAATAATAGCTATTTACATTACGAGAGCGTTTATGAACATTATTACAACAATGAGTATGAAAGATTAGAATGACGAAGTCGTAGACTGAGGCGTTCCAATCACATGAGTATTGTAGTAATATTTAAACGCACGTGTAATGTACCGGGTGTCCAAATAAGAAAGGACGCCGGCTGTATCTCAGAAACTATTTATCGCACATCGTTGGGAAAATATTTATAGTACAAATGGTCAAGAGAAATAGCTGGAAATTATTTTCAAGTTTATAAAACCTACCGCAAGATGGCGCAACCGCAACGGTAAATTAAAAAACCCATTTTTTCTCCACAATTAGCTAGTAGTAGGTACAATTTTAATACCAGTAGCAAAAGCTCTAAGCAATTTTGCATCAGTTTAGTTAGGGAATTTTTGTTATATTTCTAATAATTAGGGTAGGGAAAGATGATAAATAATGCAATTTTCAAATAACTCTACTCACATATTTTGCAAAAGTGGTAGTCGTTTAAAAATTTAAAGCTGTACTTTCAAAATGTCGTCCTTTTCGGTGTGGTAGTTTACCAACTAGAGGGTGTTGTTTAAGGGAAAACCACAAGGTCATTTTTCGAGATTTTCTCGGGAAAGTTAAATACGAAGAAATGATTTTTTATTGTAGGTTTAAAAGAGAAAAAATACCCATACTTTTTGCGAAAACCACGTTTTGATATTTGCATTCCTTTTCGAGTTATCTACTTAATATTATACTTTATATACTATTTATATACTATACTTATATTAATACTGCTGTTTTCAAATAATAAATAATATTAACAATTAATTAATATTGTTAATGAAGTCATGACGAGGTTTATACAAAAGCCTGAACAGAAACGATACAGCCCTTTACAAATAACAAAATTTAATCAAAAATTAACCCAAACCATACTAGAAAACTTACCAAATCAAATAATCCGATACTACTCTCACTCTCTTCCAACTATTTATCATAAGGCTTATCAAAACTAAGAGACGTATGTATAGAGAATATGTGTAATCCTACACCTGAACATAAGAGAAAAATAAACGATTACAACAAAAATATTCAAAACCTCATACAACAGTATAGAACACAAACATCAAGGACGTAACTACTGGCAAAATAAAAAAACTAATGATAAAATACAAAACTAGAGCAAGATCCAACACTCACTCAGAAC
The DNA here is from genome assembly GCA_019359885.1 of Listronotus oregonensis. Taxonomy (NCBI): domain Eukaryota; kingdom Metazoa; phylum Arthropoda; class Insecta; order Coleoptera; family Curculionidae; genus Listronotus; species Listronotus oregonensis. Next base: position 2,821 of record JAHBCN010019210.1, read on the forward strand.
GGAATAGAATATTCAGAAGATAAAGAAAAGGTTGAAGTCATGGCATGAAGAATTTAAAGAGAAAACATACCCTGAATATGATGTAGACAATTACAACACCATAAATAAAATTATTTATAGTATGTGATAAGGACATACCATGTGCTATGAGTTCAGTATCATCAGCAAATTGTAGCATGTATGTAAGTAGATTAATCCCTTGATTTGTGCTGTATATATCGTAGAAGTATATATTATAGAATAATGGCGATAGTGGTGGTCCTTGGGGAAGTCCTTGTTCTGGTGTGAAGCTGTTTGAAAAGGAATTATTAATTCTGATTTGTATGTGTCGCTTTTCCAAAAACTCTTTAATGATAAACATTAGTTTAAAAAACATTTTAGTTGGTGCAGCTTATAAAAAAGACCCCTTGTGCTACACACTATCAGAAAGCTTTGTTGATATCTAAAAATATTGCTGCAGCATGGTGTTTGAGTAGTCGAGCGGTTTGGACATTGGAAGTCAGTATGGTTGTAGGGTGTTGTGTTGAGCATTTTTCTTTGAATCCAAATTGATATAGTGGAATTTTTGGATCAAGAGCTTTTTCTGTGTTAATCTTTATAAAGATTTCAAGATTTTTTCCTAGTACACACAGTAAAGTTATTGGACGGTAGTTTATAGGTTTTGTGTGGTCTGTGTTAGGTTTTGGTAGTGTTATCATTATTCATGTCTTCCATTTAGTAGGAAACTAATGGTTAGTTTAAGCAGTATTCGTACATTTTGGCAATATGCCTATGTATTTAAAGGTTTAAATGGCGGATAAAGTTTTTAGTGATATATGTCCCGGGGAAGTGCTTTTGCCACGATTTATTATGTCCATGTAGTCTTCCTCTGTAATTTCATATCTAGTGTTCTTAAAGTAATTGTTAGGATGGTTAAAATACTCGTTGTACCAATTACACTGGGGAACAGCAAAATGTTTCCGAGACCAAAATACCAAAATCTTATTTACTTTATTATATTAATTAATAAATCTATCTGGCAAAAGTCTCAGTTGGCTCTGGTTTTATAGATACCTGCTAAATATAATTTTATCTACCTACCCTTAATGTATGGGACCATAAAATTAGAAGTACCTGGTTTTATTACATCAGGTGTACTTTATAAGGGTTATGAATACATGTAATATAAATCCTATAGTGTTAGTTAGTTGAGTTTCAACCACCAGTTGATCGAGAAGTGTTCGTATTTGAGAAATTAAAAAGTTTTTTGAGTAACATGTCGCGAGTTTGTGTAAATAAGCCGGACCATTTTTGTTATATATGTGGTGAAGTGACTTTTGTAAAACAAAAACGTACTCTTAGCCCTTTAATAAAGAAGGCTTACCACTTGTATTTTGGCTGCAAAGTTGGAGACCAGGATAAAAATTGGGCTCCCCATATCTGCTTTATTTGCAATAAATGTGCGTCAAACATGCGAGGCTGGCTACAGTGGAAAAAAGCGTAAGATGTCTTTCGCTATTCCTATGATTTGGCGTGAACCGAAAGACCACATTACCGACTGCTACTTTTGTTTGACACCTTCCATGAGAAAAGGCCTTCCGAAAAGAAAAAGTCTGCGATAAAGTATCCAAATTTACAATCCGCCATACGCCCGGTGCCCCATAATGACGAGTTGCCTGTGCCCAATCCACACTCAGGAATATACGCTTGACTCTGATGATGATGAAACGGAATCAAACGGTAGTGTGCCGGAAAATGTCGCCGGTCCATCCACTTCGCAAGATTCAGATTTTGTCTGTGAACTTCCCACTAAACAACCCCACAAAATAAGCCAAAGTGAATTAAGTGACCTTATAAGGGATTTGGAATTATAATGCAAGAAAAAAAGCAGAGCTATTAGCCTCACGATTACAACAATGGAATTTACTTCAAGATAAAGTAAAAGTTTCAGTGTACCGAAGCCGCCAGAAAACTTAACACCATTTTTTAATATGGAAAACAATTTGATAGCCTGTAGGGACACTGAGGGACTAATGACAGCTTTAGATGTGGACTATGAATCAAAAGACCTGGAGACTTTTCATTGATTCCTCAAAAGTAAGTCTTAAAGCTGTGTTACTCTCATAATGGAAACAAGTTGCCTTCGGTACCAATTGGGTCACGCAGTCCACATGAAAGAAACTTATAGTAATTTAAAACTGTTACTGGAGACTATACAGATACGAAAAATATAAATGGCAAATTTGTGGGGATTTGAAAGTTGTGGCGATTTTGCTTGAAATGCAGCTAGGTTATACCAAATACTGTTGCTTCCTCTGCGAATGGGACAGTCGAGCACGATCGGATCACTACAGAAGGAAAGTTTGGCCTCCGAGAGTGTCTCTTGAGCCAGGAAAGAAAAATGTAACCAGCGCGCCATTAGTTCCCGCAGAAAAAATTTTACTACCACCACTTCATATAAAATTGGGACTCGCGAAAAATTTTTGTAAAGGCCATGAACAAGGAAGGTCGTGCTTTTAGTTATTTAAAAGAAAAGTTCCCTTCAATCAGTGATGCTAAAATTAAGGAGGGAATATTTGTGGGTCCCCAGATTAGGAAACTCTTCGCAGATGAGCAATTCAATTCCGTACTTGAAGGCAAGGGGAAAAAAGACGCTTGGAATGCCTTTAAATGGTTGCAACGAATTTTCTGGGAAACATAAAAGCTGAAAACTATAAAGACCTGGTTGCCCAACTTCTTTCTTGTTACCAAAACCTAGGGTGCAATATGTCCTTGAAAATTCATTTCTTGGATTCTCATCTGGATTACTTTCCGGAGAATTGTGGAGCTGTAAGTGACGAACACGGTGAGAGGTTCCACCAGGATATTTCAAACATGGAAAGAAGGTATCAGGGAAAATGGAACTGTGAGATGTTAGCCGACTACTGCTGGTCTATTACGAGAGGGATAACCCAGAGGCTGCTTACAAAAGGCAGGCTAAGAAGCGTAAACTGAATGACTAAACTTTTAATTTAATGGTAAAAATGTGCTATTAAATTGCTTTTGTTGAATCAACAATATTATTGTTATTTGTATTTTGTATGTTCACTGTATATACCTATGAATTAAAATTTTGTAAAAAATAATGCTGATTTTTTTTTGCTAGCCAACTAAAATCTTTAATAGATATTTTTTAGTTACTTGGGTGTAGTTGAATCTAAAAAACTTGGGTTTGTTCAGGAAACAAACGAAAAGTTGAAATTTGTTCCCCAGTGTAATCTGCAAAATTTAATGAACAAAACACTAACATGGTTTTACCAATGGAGATTACATCCTAACCTACAAAATCGCAGTTTTTTATCTTCCACCACAATATTAAAGAAAAATTCGCCTACAATTAAGATAGCCACTCTGGAAATAAAGCCAAAAGCGTCAGTGAAATACCTAGGATTAATAATTGATAATAAACTTTACTCAACACACATCTACTACCAAAAAGAAGACCATCGCCAGGGCCAAACATTTCAGACCTTTGACATACAAGGATCAAGGAATAAGCAAAGCAACTGCTAGCCGAATATACGAATCCATATGCAGACCTCTTTGTGAATATGGTCATACAATGTTTTCTTAATCTAAGAAAAACAGCGTTAAAAAACCTAGAAGTTGCTGAAACTACATCCCTTCGCATAATAACAAAAGCACGACATCCCAGGAATCCCCTACATAATCCATCAAACCAGCTACTGTACAATACTATCCAGATCCAACCAATTTCCAACAGACTAAAACAATTATCAAAGAAATTCGCCTCGAAACAGCACAAGATCGACCTGCTTCAGCCATTATGTATCCAAAGAACTGACTACCAGCAACAGAATCAACCATTCACATTTCCAACTATTACAATTATAGAACATTAACAAAAATGAACAATCAGTGATGCATGATTTTTTTAAAAATTTCTTAAAATTTCTTTAATTTATATAAAATACTGGGCAGCAGGACCTAGGTCAATAGCCCATTGGCATAGTATAGTTTCTTGTATTGTGTCAATAAATGTCTTAATAAATAAATAAATAGATAACAATTAATTAAAACAGACCTTGTGACAGAGTACAAAAAATAATTACCGTAAAGTAAAAGAAAAAAATACTGTAAACTATTTTTTTGTATTCACTACATTAGAGAATGAACAATCAAAAACATGAAAATATCGTAATTGGGGCATTTATTAACTTTAATTTAAATATTAGTCAAGCAGGCTTAGAAATAAAAACAAGAACAAAAGATTGGAAAACAAAATTATTTACTAAGGTTGACAGTTGTTGTTAGTTTAAGTCCAATTTTTAAATAAATAAACTGCTAGCATTTATATACTACTTCCTAGAATTCTCATTTTTTATGCAGATTAGATCCTAATAAGGAAAAACCTATTTTATTTGGTATTTAACTTACTTGAGAAAATTTTGAAAAACCGAGGTATCCTTAAACAACGCCCTCTATTCGGTGAACTACAAACTAGCCAATACCGAGAAAAAGACATCTAAAAGAGCTAGTAATTTTCTTTCAAACTATATCAACTTGAACCACTTTCAATAAAAGATGTTGGAGATAAAGCTATTTAAAAGTTGCATTATTTATCATCTTCCCCAACCCTTATTATTGGAAATACGACAAAAAGTCCCTAACCAAACTGATGCAAAATTGCTTGGAACTTTTGCTAATGTTATCAAAATTGTACCTAATACCAGCTAATTTTGGAGAAAAAAATTGGTTTTTCTAATTAACCATTGCGGTTGCGCCATCTCGCATAATTTCCAGCTATTTCTCTTGACCACTTTTACCAAAAATATTCTTTCCCCAACGCTGTGCAATAAATAGTTTTTTAGATACAGCCGGCGTCCTCTCTTATTTGGACACCCGGTACAACGTTTTATCTACAACCGAAAATAAGAAAATACTGTTTTAATTATCATGTTGGAAATTGTTTTTTTTAAGGTCAGTTTGTCAAGTAAACGTGAGTACTTTTCGCACAGAAAAATCTATTTGATAATTACTATGAGCGATTCCGAAAGTTTCCCTTCAGACGTCGAAGTTGCTGCAGTACGTGCCACGGAATTATTATTGCCGGAAAAATCGCAATCAAAATATGAGAAAATATACAACCCGTTTTTGACATGGTATAACATCAATGCACATGTACCTTGGAAATGAAGGTGGGAACGATAGTAGTAAGATAGCTGAACTATTTGCTAAGCATTTTAGCTCTGTATATAAGAAGGATGCAATGATCAATAATACCGAGTTTGAAAGTGATCGAACCATCGATCTGAATGAGTGTAATGTTAGTGTGGAGGATGTTCTCTGTAAATTAACTGATTTGGATGAAAGTAAAGGGCCGGGACCGGACGGCGTTGCCCAGCGATTGTTGAAGGAGTGCAGATATTCTCTTGCAGAGCCAATTTATTTTCTCTTTTCCCTATCACTAAGAAAGGGTGTCTTTCCAATTCAGTGGAAAAGTAGTTATATTACTCCAATATACAAAAGTGGGGATAAAGCAAATATAGGAAACTATAGGCCAATAAGCAGACTAAGTGCGATACCAAAGCTTTTTGAGGATATTGTGTGTAATTACATAAAGCGTGGAGTAATGCGGGCTTTGATTGACGAACAACATGGCTTTGTCTGGGGGAAGTCGACAAATACAAATCTCCTGGTTTTTGTTCAATATGTGTTGGATGCCTTGGAGAATCGGAGTCAGGTCGATGCAGTCTACACTGACTTTTCAAAGGCGTTTGATACGGATGATCACGTTTTACTCTATCGAAATCTGAGGGCGTTTGGAATTAATGGTGCCTTGTATGAATGGCTTCAGAGTTATTTACATGACAGAACACAAATTGTCACGATGAAGGGAGCACAATCGGGGAGCATTCTGGTGACTTCTGGCGTACCTCAAGGAAGTCATCTGGGACCCTTTCTTTTTAACATCTTTATTAATGGTATTGGATCTGTTATAAAACATTGTAAGTTTCTATTATTTGCTGATGATATGAAAATTTTTACAACTATAAAGTCGCCTTTAGATCAGCTAAAGTTGCAAACAGACCTAGATACAATATCCCTGTGGTGTACCCGAAACCATCTGAAGCTTAATATCAGTAAATGCAAGTCATTGTCGTTCTATAGAATTCTTAACCCAATACCAGCACATTACTTCATCAGTGGCAGTCAGCTGGAAAGAGTTGCATCTAAGAACAACCTTGGTGTCGTTTTGGATAGCGGAATGAGCTTTCAGCTGCATTTTGATTATAGTATTAACAAGGCACTAAAAACGTTGGGGTTCGTGTGTAGGGTCACCCGTGAATTTAGCGGGCTCTTAGCGGTCAAGTGTTTGTATACATCCTTGGTGAGATCAATACTCGAATATTCTTCAGTTGTATGGTCTCCTACATATGAGAGCCATGTGTATGCTTTGGAAAAGGTGCAGAATAAATTTTTAAGATACGCAGTACATAAGCTTAATATTTCAATACGTGAACACACCCCCCTTGAAATAAGAACAATAGTAGGAATTGACACTCTTAAAACTAGACGATATTATAGCGATCAAACGTTTTTATTTAAAATTCTAAATTTCAATATTAATTGTCCGGAACTACTTAATAGATTTGGTCTCTTTTGTTCTACCTCGTAATACTCAACACCATCCTACGCTCGAAACTCCAAATTTTAGAAGGTGCAACTATGGAAGGCATTCTCCGATCGAGAGAATCATTGGAGGTGCAAACCGGCTTAATGTTGATTTTTTTGATTCCTCATTGCTGCATTTCAAACATCGAATGAGATCAGTGGACCTGTAATGTGTGTGTAATGTGTGTGTGACTAATGCTACTTTCTGTTATGAGAGACTCCACTTTTTACCACTAGGGTTATTATAATTTTAAAATTGTTGCAAGGTTTTTTTGTATTGTATTTTGGGTATGTCCTAAATATTTAGTATGTTTGTGTTTTTATCATGTAAGTTGGTATTAGTATATTTTTAAGTTAGCAATAGTATTTGTAATTGGGTTTGCCCGTAAATAAATAAATAATAATAATGCAATAAAAAAGTGAGTAGTATGCCAGCCCAAGTGCAAGCCAAACTGGTCAACAACCAAATTCATTACAGTTAGACCTTCACTATCCTTATAATCATCATCATCAGCATCAGGGGATTGTTTTAAAGAAATGTTAAAATTGTGTTATTACTTATACCAATTAGTCTAGAGGAATTTCTATTAAAAATTAAAACATTTTTTTAGATAATTGTAGTTGTTTTTCATTATTACAAAAAACTACTTGTGTTATAGATTCATAACACCACTAGTTGTGTTATGAGTTTCATAACATACCTCAGGTACTGGAAAAATATTTATGTTAAAACGTCATTATGAGGTGGTAAATAAATAAGTTTATATATAATGTAAAAAAATGGTCTTTGACTGATAAGGAAGATCGATAGCTTCCTAATTCCATAGAAATACAGAAAGAAATTAAATTATCTTTCATATTATGTAAAAAACATTTGGGAAGATAATTGTGAAATAATTTTTTCTCTATTTAATCTGTCTCTGGGTGTCTAAAAAGAAGTAAAGGGCAATTTATTAACACAGGATATAAAGATTTGAAGATTTAAAGAGAAAGAGAAGACCTTTGCAGCCAGCAGGTTGCACAGTCTAGATACTCTAGGAATAAAGAAAAAAATAAAGTGGAAATATTGTGGCTTCTTCAGATAAATTAAAAACGGGTGCATGAGAATTGGACTTTTTGTTGCTTTGCTAAGGACTTTTAGGTGAAAAATTATATTAGCTGATTGTTTGGAGAAGCTGTGAAAAAAACCTATATTATTACTTTAACTGCCATGTGTACCATTTATGAACAAAGGCAATGTTAATTCTCCACAATGTGTACACAAATTGGACACAGGTGGGGCAGTGCACCGGGCTCCCAAGCTCATGAGGGCCTCTAGATCCCTTACGCGACCTTCAAAAAAGTTAAATAAACATTGTAATCACATGAAGAATTTTCGACTTCTTAGCTCCCTGCCACAAAATCTCTAATAGCTTAAACTAAACCTGCAACAGGACTTCACGTATGCCAACTTAGTTTAAAAAAATTGAAATTTGAAGGGAGTGCCACAAATATTATCTACTGCATTACACTGCACTACAGCTGGTAATAAAAAGTTTAAAATTAGGTGACTCCGCACAATATTTATATTTTAAGCAGTATAAATAGGGCCCCAGTTAAGTACCTATATGCCCCAGGGCCCTTGGTTATGTAGCTAAGCCACTGAGGCCCTGTGTACCTTGCTTACTCACATCTGTCATGTATTTTTATGAGAATATGGTTGAATCTGGCATAGGACTATAGAATTTTTAACAAAAAAGACATAATTTAAATTTATAAATTTTACATAAAATAACCACAACTCAAGTAATTAAGAAAATAAATGTTTGGCCCACAACACTTGGTACAATTTTTTCTCTAAGTTGACCTGGCAGTTAAAATGTTAAGGATCTATGTCTGACCTTTTTGAAGATGGACCTTTTTTGGACAGAAATAAAATATCTCTAATTTGACATCACTATTTATGCATTTACCTGGATGAAATACTTTACCCACTGAATGCGTATGATATCCATGCTCTTTAAAATACTGTGGTAAACTAGTAAAATTTCCTACAGCTTCTCTCCAGTAACTATAAAAATCATATAGATGTAAAGAGTCTGGCCTACGGCTTGTTAAAAAGGAATTTCTGCTGGGAGCACAAAGTGCTAGCTGAAAATTAAGCACAGAATAATTTATATGTACTAGAAATTATTGGGTTCTCACCTGAGAATAGGCTTTGGTAAATACGAAACTGGTTGAAGCCAATTTATCTATATTTGGTGTATGGGCCTTTGAGTCGCCGTAACTACCCAGGGCTGGCTTAAAGTCATCTAAAATAAGAAACAAAATATTGGCCTTATAGCTAAAACAGCCTTTAATGATTAAAAATATACATATAAATATTTTTAAAATCATTGTCTTGCAAAATAATGTTTTTTCATTTATTTCATGGGTTATGTTTGGTTATGTTTCTGTGTAGTACTTTCTTTCCTTGTCTATCATGGAGACTAAAGACAAGGAGGACCATCTCTGTGTTACAAAAATGGCCCTCAAATTACAGTAAATTAGGATGGCATTGTGTTCCAGTGAACTCTTTTTAAACTGTACTTTATACATTTGCGGTCAAGTTCATTGGTTCACACTCATATAGGTATTATATATAGAGAAGAGGAAAGTCAGGCCTCGAACTGATTTATCAGTGTGTAAGTAGACCACACATTAAATTATTTCGTGGAATTTTGTTATTGTGCGGAATCGGTGGGGTCAACTCTGACAGTTATTTTCATGCTGGGCTGGACATTATAATACCTCTATGTTCACACCATACCCACCGCTACACCAGCGCCTTTTTATTTAATGCAGTTCTTGGGCCATTTTTTGAGCCAAACAGCCATAAGAAATGGTCCTTCTTGTGTTTAGTTTTTTTGTTGTCTATTTATTCACTAGGAGTGTGTTTGAAGGCATTCCTTCTGTTCGATAGTGCGAAAAAAGCGTGCGAGAAAGAAAGAAACGTTGCTCACAAAACTTTCTCTCTCGCTCTGATGTGCTGATTGGTCGGTTTGAATGGTATATACTTCGCATTGTGTGCTGATTGTTCGGCCCTTTCCGTCGACCTATCAGCACGTTGAAGCAAGAGAGAGGTTAGTGTGCGATTTTTCTTTCTCTCTCGCACGCTTGTTTGCACTGCCCAGCGGCAAGGTTGCCTCTAGAAGCTATATGCTCAAAAATTACACCAAAAACAAAATTTTTTTGGCAATTGCCAGCTCGATACACCGTATAAGGCTTAGTAAGAAGTCCTGCGACCCTTCAGTATTGGTTACACTCCTAGGGTATTATTTCCTATATTTGGTAGAGATTCCGACATTGTCCACCATATCAAAGCCTACGACTAATTTCAAAAATAAACTTGTTAAATCAGACGTTTCGAATCAACTATTTCCAATCCACGTCGAAGGTTTCTTGCAGTTTGCGCACAAGGAAGAAAAACTTGACCCTTTCTGTTAAAAAGACGTTACATCACGGCTGTATATGACGTCCTTCCAGCAACTATATGTATGACCATGTCGCCAACACACTGCGCTCATACGTGCCGAAATATAAAGTCTTACGTTCGTGAGTTTTCCTGCCTTTCTTGGGGCTTTAAAACCACGACTACTATACCCACCGTGCTCGATTCCCCTTGAAAAATATAAAATAGATTTTCTATTCTTCCGTATTCCAAGTAGATATACAGGTTGTACCAAATTAAGTGGCCACTATTGCTAACTCTTTTATTATGATTTATTATAGTAGATATAAAATCGGTTAAATTAACAAAGTATAAATTTTTTCTGCTGATTAAGGCGATGAAAAAAATAAACAATTAAATAGCGCGTTACCGAATAAATGCTTAAAAATACTTTTTTTTTAAATAGAACACTCTGTATATTTTTGACCAGAACGTTTGCAAATCGCCTACAGAACAAAAAAGTTCCTATGTAATATCAGCCTAAAATTAAAAATAACCGAATTATTACCATATTTATTTTTTAGACAAGTTGGTGGTGTATTCTTAAAGTAGCAGCTTCATTCGATGTGATTGTAGAAAAAGGGTAATGTCTTGTTTATTTTTTTTTTCATCAAATTAATCAGCAGAAAAAATGCTACTATAATGTTAATTTAACCGATTTTGTTTCTGTAATAATAAAAGAGTTAGCAATAGTGGCCACTTAATTTGGTACACCGTATATAGAACGCACCATCCAAAGCAAAGCTTATCAAAGCCAATTGGAAAACACAACGAACGGGAAAACAAGTGCCAGGCAAAGTGGCAACGTTGTATTCAGATTAGGTAGTTATTACATTTAAATTTCCGTAAATCCTACGGAAAAAATAAGGTAATTGCGGCCCGTTATTGTTTCTAGTTTGCAAACGGACATAAGGGATTTGAATATTATTTTTTATTGACATAATAGATACTGGAAGATATCAGACCTAAATATATGATGCTTTATCGACTTTATGCCTTTTTTAATTAAATCAAATTAAACTTATTCCCGTTACGTAAATGTTTTTCTGAATCCCATACCTACCAACGTTAGATGCTGATTGATTTTTAAGTCAAATTGACATTAACACAAAGAAAACAATTCCAAACATAAACGTTTAAAAGTATGTCATCTGATACATCCGATATTTCACCTAACATTATTGAGCCTCCTGATCTTCCAAGCAAACATTGAAGTTCCGGGATCTTGGGGACCATTTGATCTATTTCGAGACTGGATTGACGATTTACAAAAACAAACTGGACAAAGGGTCTTATTTTTTAATTTAGCAACATCTAAGTAAGTAGATTATGTGAGATGTTAGCTATATAATTATAAATCGTAAAAGGTTTATTCAGTCAAATTTTCATTAAATATACCTTGGAACTATATCAGCACTATATTAAATATTAAATGTTAGCTCCTCTTAGTCAAATAGTTTCTTACAGATATAGTCACAGAAAAAGGCCTTGTAAAACCATTTCATCTTAAAAAAATGCAGATTTCATTTTCTTTGTACCTCTTTCCTGAAAGTACTTCTATATTCAGGAAAGTAACCATTTTTTTATTTATTCTCAGTGCAAGCGCGTCCGCCATGTTAAGGCGGCAATATGAAAGTTTCGGGCACTTTTTATAAATATGGCTGGGCAACAAAAAATTAATGGATGGTGCTTCATTAGTGCATCTTACTAACTGTAGAAGCCCACAATTGTGTTCAGATACGACGAAGGTTGAAGTGCCATGGTCATCCTCAAGGAGAAAATAAAGTCGAATTAGTCAAGAGGTTAGGATAATAATAAGTAGAACTGGATTTTACTTGTCATGGTAATAAGTAAAAGTAATTACAATAAAAATGATCTTATTTTTATGTTTTTAGCGAGGTTATAGTGACTTTTACCTACCGTAAAATTGATTATTTGAGGTTATGGCGCGAGCTATTATATTTATATTTAATTAAATATACTACTTTATTACTAGTTTTATTTTTATTTAAAATTTAATTATTTATACTTGTTTTATTGATAATTTCTTTATAAACATATGCACTGCTCATACATCAAATTCGCAGAAAGTATAAAGTGCCCGAATAACATGGCCGAAGCTGGGGCATGCGCACAGAAAATTTTCAACCATTACAAGGACTATTAGCCCCGCTACACACATGCGGTTTTTAACCGTCCGGCACCGCTGCGGCGCCGGAATTAAGGCCTAAAGTACTAACAGGTAGATCAAGTGATGCACAGTTGTGTCCGGTCGCGGTTGTTTCGAACCATTGTTTTATATGGAACCGTAGCAAAAACGCAAGTATAGCTGTTTACGAACAACCATTTTTCTTACCTAAGTTAAAGTTAGTTTCTGACCAGAGCTAAGTTGTTTGATCGAACACGCAATTTCGGCTTGTCAAGTTACGACTCCCAAAAACGATAAAAATGTCAAATTTTGCTCAACTTAGGTTAGCCAAGATAACTCAGACAGAAATCCGGTATCTTAGCAGGGGGCAGGGGGCGGTCAGATTCTGACTTAGCTGTGACAAATCGTACGGCCAACTAAGTTAGTTTGCCTTAACTTAGGTCAGAAATTGTGCTGTTCGTAAGCAGCTTATGTCTGCAGGCAAATTCGCGGAGCTGCAGCGGCGCCGCTGCGGGGCCGGACGGTAACAAGCCGCAAGTGTGCAGCGGCGCTTAGGTATAGATATAAGAACTTGTTACACTTGGTAACCGTATCCTACTTTGCGAAATAAAACTCGTTTTATTTCGCAAACTGGCATTTAAAAAATTTCAATAATAGCCAGAGCCGACATTTTGCAATAAGTGGTAATTGTGTGTTAATATATTTTAACTTTATGTGTTTCGATATCAACTTAAACCGACTCCCCAGACTTGCATTTTTCTGCTAGCGGAAAAGAAATACGCTCCGGAGTACCGCAGACACGTTCAAAGAAGCGGATTTAATATTAAAATAATAATAAATAATTACAACAATAATCGTATTTTTTTAAATAATTTAATGCTTACACAAAGCACGCCCAACACATACAACAAAGTTCGCAATGTTTCAACTTCTTTGCGTGTACGCGACTAAAATGGCGGGAAAAGTCGTTTCTCTTGAAAGATACCAATAAGTTTACAGAAATTAAATACGCGGCGTAAAATGCACGAGGATGGCCAGTCGGCTTTATAGGTATTAATTGT